>JYFJ02004621.1:0-30820 GCA_000934665.2 Catajapyx aquilonaris | reverse complement strand
TAAATCGATCCTCTGGTGGCTAGGAAGGCAGTCATATACGTCGGGGCACTGAGTTCAGATACACCCTGTATAAAGCCCCAATCCGAGGAGGAGGAGGAGGATGAAAAAGATTTCGCACTTCCCGGGGTCGGAGAGACGTCGGACTTACGCCGTTGGATTCCTTGCACCCGATTTACAATATCCAAAAATCCTCAAAACCGCGAATTTCCCAGCCGTTTTCGAGATCGCCAAATTAAATGTAGACGCAAACCTGAGATCGCCAAATTAATGTATACCGCCAACTCCCCCGGTTCCCCGGGCGGCCAACAGACGAGCACCACTATCGCATTGCCTCCACCACCCACAATAACCTCCCGCTTCCCCCGCCGGCCCGCCCGGCCCCTCGAATCCTCCTCCCCTACTCAACGCCTCCACTACGTCATCTGTTATTGCGTCATGTTGCCTTTTACTCGCACCTTTAGTGGTGACGTCACGGGTGTCCTGTGAACATAGATGCCACATTGCCACCTCGCTCCGACCCATTTTTGCGGAGTTGTCGGAGGAAGTGTGTGGCGGCCGGCTGCACTTGCACTGTTGTTTGTGGGGCGCGCTCATTGTTGTTGGTTGATTGGCTGGTTGGTAGGTTGGTTGATCGTTGCAGGTGTGGTATTTGTCATGATTCATTGGTGACTCCGTTGACGACATACTCCAGGTTATTGTTACCAGATCTCTAGCGGTGGTGGGTAAGTGGGTAGGCCCGGGCGGGAACGCGTAGCGCCGAAGGCGCGCCAATTGGGGCGCAGCCCCAAGGGGGGGTGTGGGGGGGCGGAGCCCCCCCGCCTCGCAAAGCGAGTCCATTATATATAAAGCCCCAATCCGAGGAGGAGGAGGAGGATGAAAAAGATTTCGCACTTCCCGGTGTCGCAGAGACGTCGGACTTGCACCGTTGGATTTCTAGCCTCCGGTATACCGATGCCAAAAATCCTCATAATCGCGAAATTCCCAGCCGTTTTCGAGATCGCCAAATTAAATGTAGACGCAAACCCGACATCGCGAAATTAATGTATCCGCAAACTCCCCCGGATCCCCGAGAACAATGGCCTATCCACTCCTCTCCACACGCTGTCACTCAAACCGGTCCTCAAACCAGCCGTTGGAATGATACATCACAGATGGCCCCACCTGTGACATAGTGACTCCTCTACATAAGTTGATCCTCTGGTGGCTAGGAAGGCAGTCATATACGTCGGGGCACTGAGTTCAGATACACCCTGTATATGTATGTATCTATGAGATGGATTATAAAACCATTGCGATTCCTCTCAATGCACTGAAGTTGTGAACCAGTTATTACACTGACCACGAGAATGCTTATTAGTAGTAATATTGTCTCTTGTTAATGTGTGGCTGTACAGGGGACTTTTGGGAGTGCGCATAATGAGCATCACTCTTCTCTTATCATTTCACTGTTAAATTCAGGAATTTTTAATGCGCTATAGTAAAACGAAGAAAGTCATACAGGGGAGATTCAAGGACAGATCATGCAAAGGACTTCACCCTCTATTTATCTATTTCAATGCAATTTGGAACAATAAAACGAAGAGAGTACCAATCAATTTTTTTAAAGGGTCATTAGGTCAGGCGTAATTAAATGGTTCAAAATCCTGTTAAAAACCCGTAAAAGGCCGCACACATGTGGACAACACACCCTATATCTCATTAACTACATGGCACACCGATACTTTCGATGTATGAATGTGTTGTCCAGTATCGAGATTGCGATCATTTAATCTTCAAAGTTTTGAAATCAAAATGAAGGCATCATATTTAGAGTTAATTGTTGAAATATGACATTATGTCATCGCGCCACCTCCTTCGGCCTTGAAAATCTCTGTACTTTATTAAGCATTTTTTCCAGATTTTTCCAGAGTGGGACCTCCATAAGTTTCGGCGTAATAAAATAAAACCGGTCGGCCAGCGCAGGATGTGTGTTGTATGACTTCACTAATTTTTGTAATGCTGCCATGGTAGGCAGTAAGGTCCATGTAGTGCGTGATCTGAAGCAGAGGTGGGCTGCGTACATGTGCCTTTATCCCACCCGCCGTCATGGCAGATCCTTAATGCCGACCCTGCCGGCCTTGGCAAAATGCGTGACCTCATACGACGCAAATCCAGTGCCGACCAACCTGTTTTATTTTATTACCAAGACTCCCAAACCGCCAATTCAAATCTAGTAGGCATGGTCCGTTCGTTCCTGTTCACTGGGGCTTGTTTGTATCCATGTTCTCATCATCTATTCTGATTAATTCGAGGGCCTTTCAATAAAGACTGATCATGATTTTTTTATATGAGATAGTAGGCGTATTCGGCAATTCAGGAATCTGACTTCCTGGGGTGTTTGGATGGTCGGCAAATCAGGTGCCACGCCCCCTGAAGTAGGTGCGTATGCGCCCTACCTGACTTCCCAAGCTCAGGAACTTAGTGTACTCCTGACCTCACTTACTTGCTGAGAAACATGGCGGACAACAAATTCATGTTATGGATGCAGCAGTGTTGCCAATGCAAAATGCCCCAAAACCCCGCGAGAGGACCTGAAAATACCCGATTTCACCCGCATTTTCATTTTACCCGCATCATTACCCGCAAGCGTCCGAAATACGGCACCGAAATGCCCGAACATTGGCATCACTGGGATGCAGCACAAATGGCGGGTAGGGGCGTCTCTCAGTTCGGCCGTTCGGCAATAATCTTCTGAGGGGCGGGGCTAACAACTCAGATATCACGTGACGCATCTCAGAAAAATCTGAATTGCCGAATACGCCTAGTATAGGAAGTAATATCATGATGGTGATATATTTAAGTACGTCTGTCGAAGATGGATGTGCATGCTTATGCGCAGAAGTCTACTGCACATCATGTGAGGGTGTGGCAGCACAAACACTGCCACCCTTGATGCCACCTCCCGAGTCATGGCTCCTCTCAATAGGGATATAAAACAGACTCCTCGATCATGTCCTAGACTTAAAGACAACTGCAGTAAGGATTCAAAGTTCTTGAAACAAATGATACGCCATAAAAGGACATTTAGTTAACACTGATGGTCTGGTCACAGCCAGCAGTGTTTGTTGTGACATGTAAGTATAACCTAGCTATATTTTAATTTGTGGTTGTTCACCCCTACTGCCGTAGCCTGCAAATAATTGAAGTATGAATTGCAGCATTCAGATTGTTTAAAATGTTAGCTATGTGAAGTAAACAGCTCTTCCATGTGTATTGTGCTCAAACCAAAGAATTGAATTTGGTCACAAAATTTAAGTAATTATATTCTTTTGCAGATTCTATATTATGCCAGTATAGTGGGGGGTGAACGTGAGAGTTCAGGTTGTCTGATGGAAGATGAAGTGATGCCTGACTTTGATGGAACCAGTAGCACTGTTGGGGGTAGTCGTGGTGCCACTGGTACTAATGGTGCTGATGAGGACTCACTTCAGCTCTATGATGCTGGACTGAATGTTGGACGTGCAGAAGCTGGCAGTGGCCGCAGTACAAGGAAAGACACGCATCAAAAAGATCTTCTTGCAGTAGAGCTGGGAGTTAGTGCATTGGACTGTCGCCGCCCCCTGGTACCCTTGTCAGACTTCTACAATGAACCATTGTGCGACACTATTGAAATGGACAAGGACTACACATTCTACAAGGCAGAACAAGAGCCCCGCAAATTCAGCTTTATGAATCATGCATTCATACTCACACCAGCCACGAAGGCTCTTGGTCTCTATTATGACAACCGGATAAGAATGTACAGTGAGAGAAGAATGAGCTTTTGGCAGAGCCTCATGCATGGTCAGCCTGCAAACCTGTACCTCAAGCTCAAGGTTAGGAGGGACAGGATCATTGATGATGCACTAGTTGAGGTGAGTTGCAGTAAATTTTCATAGTACTATTTGTTGGCTGTGTAATGTGCTGTCACTTGAGTTAGAACAAGGCTCCACTGATTGCCCAAAATGGGCTTGGTTATGTCACATGTACTGTGTCAGAGTTACGGCGACCCAGCCATAATGGCCCCGCGCCAATGTCACATGTACTGTCATGTACTATGTTGAACAAAAAGATCTGGAGATGACAGGTCATAGTATGATCAAGAGTTCACAGGAATGCTGATGGTGTTGGTAGTAGGAAACCACTGCATGGCAAAGAACCGGTCTGGAGGGGGAGTGACGTCAGGATCGCGACTGGAAACCTGGCAGTCAGCTTCTACAAGCTGATTCCCCAAGTCAGCTTCGTAATCACAATCAGGTGGAGGAAGGGCATGTGTGAACACCCCAACTGCGATTTTCAGGGGGAAGAATCATGATCCATGTGGCACATGTGAATGGCCCTACTAGGTAGCAGTCTCAAGTGTGTTACAAACAACTGAAGATCAGGATTTCAAAATTGGGTTGGGCAAGGTGAGCCCATCTGCCCCTGGCTGGCAGGAAAGGCTCACCTTTCCATGCCCATGTCAAATGCATATTAAAGCCATATGTTTAGTTTCACATAACTTGAAAACTGCTACGTAGTGAGTGCTTTTGCTTGTACACCCGCGAGCATAAAGATGGAGACGGCAGGCCCTCACCTTCGGCAGGCTGCTCTGCCAATCTCAGCAATTACAGTATCAAAATATACTGTCATAAATACATGAACACAAGCCTGAAGCAGCTAACTCGGTCCAAAAATAGTTCATTAATTTGAGTCGGATAAAGAAAGGTCAAAAAAGGGCCTGCCGTCTCTATCTTTATGCTCGCGGGGGTACCTAGTGATTTCTGGGTGCATGACTAACCTTTTGCATAAGTTTAATGCAAATATGTCATTTCCAACATGCTAAGTATTAGATATTAGTGTGTTCCCTGCATGGTTAAAATGGGAATTCCACCGAAGTTGAAAACCGAGATGACTTAACTCACGAGATAAGACATGAAGGAATACCTGCCTTGGGATCAAACCCTACCAATCATAGGTGCATATGTTACTACAGCACTGCCACTCCTTTGTGGCCAACATCATCGCAAGACTCTGATCAATGCTCTACCTTCAGTGGCGCAGCTGTGCTTGAGGGACTGTCATAGACTGCCACAGAGGGCATAATTTGGTCATGTTTGATGTGATTTATTATGTTCTCATTCTCTCTTTCCTTTCTTCTCCCAGTCTCTTCCTCTTGCTCTTCCATCTCTCCTGCCTGCCCTTTCTCTTGCAGTTCCTCATCTTGGCAGTGTCCCCCACCCCCCAATCCTCACCATTCATATTCTTCACTTTCTTGAAAGAGCAGTAATTATGTGACATCCAGCTTTGAATCAGCTTTGAATTTTGCATGGATTATCCTTGATCACTGGAGGTTATTGTTTACGTTGGCAGTCTACAGGAAAGAGGCTCTGACTATAAAACCAATTGAGAGGTAAAGTCTAGGGATTGTAAGATTGGACACCTAAATGTAGAAAGAAGATAAATGTGCAGCATTGCAATGTTGCAAGATTACAGCGTGTTCACAAAAGTGGTTTACAGGTCAGTTGCTTCCACATAATTTTGTGGTTCTTGATTTATGTTTGTGCAGGTTTTTTTCCCCTTAGCACCCTTTCTATTCATCCTACACTCACAGCCACTGTCAAATAATTGCTGTAATGGGCACATCTATTATTGCTAATCATTTAAAATGTGTTTGATTCAAAAAAGGAAGAGCGAAATTTTATCATGGTGTGCATTACGACTCAGGTTTTCTGTGTCATTCATATGTGACATTTGACATGCTTCATAAAGCAGCTTCCACCCATATAAGGTGGGAGCTACTTTATGAGGCTGAGGATTGCGTACACCCTACATTGGCTGAAGCAATTGAATTGTTCGTTTTAGTTAGCAATTTTTTGTCACGTAAGCTGCATGGGTGTAACAAGACCATATGCTGAAATTTTAGAGGTGGGTAGGGGACCCCACAACAAACATTTTTGACCAATGAACCCACCCTCTTTAAAAAATCATGAAATTCACTTAAATCGATAACTGGTTAGTGCCTGTAGTAACAGTGCTGCTACTCTACAGTATCGTTGTCATGGTAGTGTTGACAATTTAGTACAGTACTGGTACTGTAAAAGGTCGTCGCCACCAGGTCACCACCACAATTCAATGAACGCTGACATGAAACCCACCACCACCACCTTTATTGCAGGATTGCAGGAATTGTACAACGTTCTTATCTCCAGTAGTAGAATTGGGCACAACACTGAATTGTGTGTTTTACTGACATTTTTACTGACAATAACTTGTCAACACTACCATGACAACACTACTGTAGAGTAGCAGCAACCACATAACTGTTACTACAGGCACTAACCAGATATCGATTTAAGTGAATTTGTGATTATTTTAGAGGGTGGGTTCATTGGTAAAAAATGTTTGTTTTGGGGTCCCCTACCCACCTTTAAAATTTCTGCATGGGGTCTTGTTACACCCTGTATGTAAGCAGAAATTTACTTTGACTCAATTACTTTCATAGACTACACAAAAGATTATTTGCTTACAACAGATTGGAAAGCTTGTAGGTAATTCTG
The DNA here is from genome assembly GCA_000934665.2 of Catajapyx aquilonaris. Classification (NCBI taxonomy): domain Eukaryota; kingdom Metazoa; phylum Arthropoda; class Diplura; order Dicellurata; family Japygidae; genus Catajapyx; species Catajapyx aquilonaris. The sequence continues at coordinate 24,263 of JYFJ02004621.1, read as the reverse complement.
ACTTTACACACAGACTGGCATTCAGATTGGTCAAAATTCACTGCAATGTCAGAAAGCCACCAATTGCAACGGAGGGGAAGGACATGTGTGATCTATTTGCCACGTCAATGCCACCGGAAGCTTGTAAGGTAGGGTGTATTGGTGAGAAAAAAGATTAAATACATTTTACATGCCCCCGTTTGGCATTGGAGGTCATCATAGCCTTTGTCAAAGCATGAAGCTGGGTAGTGGGAAAGTGACCTGTTGATGGCCATGGTGCATTTGAGGTGACCTTGCTAGGTGTAGACTAAAAGTCTAGATACAGAGGTTCCCAAACTTTTTGAGTCACGGAGCACTTTTCAGGAGAGATATTCGTGGCGGAGCACTAACATCGTCAAGCCGCGTGAGGAGAAAAATTTTTGGGNAGAGATTTGAATGGGTATAGCTTATTGAAGAATTCCTTTTTTTCCCAACCTCTTCGCGGAACACAGTTTGGGAACCTCTGGTCTAGAGCTTGGGCTTGTGTGTGCTTTCTGAGAGGGAACACTCGGCGAGCAGAGACAAATGTCAGAGGGAGATGCAAACATGATGCAATGTGCAGTCTCCTTTGTCTCTCTTTCTGGGCCAGAAAACATTCCTCAAGGCCTTGAGACTGTGCCCCAGGTCCACTGTAGTTTTCCATTGAACCTAAGGATAGCGTTGGCCTTACTGGCGTGCGGGAGGCAGGAGGGTAGTAGTCGGTGGGGGCAGCGGCCTGTGTCGCAAAGGCAAGGATAAAGGATAGGCGTGTATCCACTGAAGATAGGTCTGTATCCGCAAGGAAGGAAGGTCAGGCTTGGTTAGGTTAGGTTGATACAGAATACCCCTTCCAAAATCCAAAAAATTAATCCTTGCATCCTTGCCTTTGTGACACAGCCAAGCTGCCCCCAGCCACCACTCACCCTGCCGCCTCCCTCACGCCAGTAAGGCCTACTCTTTCCGAACCTAATACTAGCAGCTTAGACCTTTTATAGCCTAGAAAAGTAATAGCGCCAATGTTACTGCTTGAAAGTAATCAGCTTACTGAACGAGGGAGGCGGAGTGGGGCTGCGGTAACTGTCATCCCGCCCATGGGCCTGGGCGCTTCAAAAATGAAAAAGTTCCACTGTACTATGTACAAAATAATGGTACAATAAAGGTTCGTGCAATATACCCCAAGAGGGTCAAGCACTACCCAAGGATTATTATTATTATTATTATTATATTATATATAATCAGCGTACTGCCACAAAAATCACTACCTGAAATGGACAATTCCATAGGACCAGCCTGTAAATTGTAATCACAACAGTCCTGAGCAGACATGAACCATAATTGATAATGCAATAATGATAGCTGCATTATCAGCTGAAAAGGTGCCAGAGACTGCTTCACTGTATGTACTGGGTTCTGGTGCAATTCTGATGAATTTATTTACTACTTCCAGCTTGAAATGGTTGCCCTTGAAAATCCAATGGATCTCAAGAAACAACTGGTTGTTGAATTCGAAGGCGAGCAGGGAGTGGATGAGGGGGGCGTGTCGAAGGAGTTCTTCCAGTTGATTGTGGAGGAAATATTCAATCCTGTTTATGGAATGTTCACTCGCAATCAAGACACCCACACATTCTGGTTCAATCCTACTTCCTTTGAGAGTGATGCTCAGTTCACGCTGATTGGAATAGTGCTCGGACTTGCCATCTACAACAACATTATCCTTGATGTCCACTTCCCCATGGTGGTGTACAGGAAGCTTCTAGGAAGGCGAGGCACCTTCAATGACCTCAAAGACTGGGATCCGGTTAGTGTCTACCTTCTAGTGTGTTGGTTCATATTAATGACAACTTCAGAATTGCACATCCTCATGGCGAGCATGAAAATTTTGAAGCGGCTGTTCTTTTCTAGGCCCTGTATAATGGCATTCGTGAACTTCTTTCGTATGAGGGTCATGATATGGAGGAGGTGTTCCTCCAGACTTTCCGCATCTCCTATGTGGATGTTTTTGAGAATGTGTTCCATCATGACCTCAGCCCTGGTGGAGAGTCATTGAAGGTTGGTCAACATAACAAGGTGCTGTTTGCAGACCTCTATGCAGACTTCCTGCTCAACCGTATGGTGGAGAAACAGTTCAGGGCATTCAGAAAAGGATTCCAGATGGTCACCGATGAATCACCTCTTAGGATGCTGTTTACAGCAGAGGAAGTAGAGCAGCTGGTCTGCGGTAGTAAGGTGCGAGTTCTATGACAAATATTATTATTAGGCATGAGAGCATGACATTATATTTTGTGCAATTTGTAGCAGGATAGGATCAATTGTAATCCTTTATTGGAGATGTGATAACTCATTGGAAAGCATGATTTTTAGCTATTTTATCCATGGTCTCAATAAGTCGCGAAATTAATGCAGTGGGCCCCCCATATCGGTGGGGGGGGGGGNGGGGGGGGGGGGGGGGGGGGGGTTTCGAAGACCACCCCAGATGCTGAATTCACTGATATAATAATAGTAGCAGTAATAGGGAGGCATGGTGGTTTGGTGGTTATGCCACTGGCCAGCCAAGTGGGAGACCGGGGTTCAAATCCCGTCCCCGTCACCTCTGCTTGGCCGGGTCTTTTTCCACTTTTCACCCGACATGCCGGGGCAGAATTGCACTCCCTACTCTGCCCAGGGCCAGGAGAAAAGGTCTGGTGTATTTCACAAAGTCAGAAATGACTATAATTACAGCGCCCTCCGTCGGCAACCTCCCCTTCCCCCCTAAAAGGGCTCCGCCCTATCACGGAGTAAATTAAAAAAGTAATAATAATAATAATAATAATAATAATAATAATAATAATAAAACCAAATTCTGCAACAAGAAAGTGTTTTCCCTTGCTCTGTTACTATTGCTTAATTCAAAAGAAGTGTTATATGTTTGTTCTAGAATTTTGATTTCAACGAGCTTGAAGATTCAACGGAGTACGATGGAGGATATTCGGCAGACTCAGTGGTGATTCGCAGCTTCTGGGAGATTGTTCATGAGCTACCTCTTGACTCAAAAAGAAAGCTCCTCCAGTTTGCCACGGGAAGTGACAGGGTGCCAGTTGGAGGGCTATCCAAGCTCAAGCTCATAATCGCAAGGCATGGACCTGACTCAGACAGGTAATGGAGTAGTTGCCTATTTTTTTCTTTCTGTTCAATATTCATTTTCTGTATAGCATCTGAATGTGAGTAGACAGCTGTCTTGATGAGTCAGTAGTTCTGAAAGATTCTAATTTTTATACTGACCAAGGGAGACCGAATATTTGTAGGCCCATATGAAAATGAAGGTTTTTAGCTGCTTTTTTTTGGTGTAAATGGTGTGTGTGACACTAAAAAAGTAAAAACTGGAATTGCAAAAAATATAGTTCAAGTTGAGAGGTTATTAACCCCTTCGGCCCCATATCGGCCCGAACCACACAGTTTTTGGCTTACGCGTACTCCGAAGATACAGACAAGATATTTTGCAAATAATAACAGCTATACTTACGAGATCTGGGAAAACCCTATGAATGTGTCTGGAACAATTTTACTCGTCTAGAAGTCCCTAAATTAATTTCCAAAAAAGGGCTACAATAACTCGAAATGGGACTACTGCCGCCCAACTTTTAGGCTGATTTAATTATTAGATGCGTGAAAATATGCGGAATAACAACCTTGAGAACCATACCAGAGGAATTTGCTGAAATCGTCGTGCTTTGCGAGAAATAAATTAATACTTATTTGCGGCTTTCTGGCACTTCGGAAAACTTCGGAAAACTCCCAAATTTATTTGTTTCTCATGAAGTACGACGATTTCAGAAAATTCATCTCATACTCACTTAGGAGTTTTCCTAAGTGCTAGAAAGCCGCAAATAAATATCAATTTATTTCTCGCAAAGTACGACGATTTCAGCAAATTCGTCTGGCATGGTTCTCAAGGTTGTTATTCCGCATATTTTCACGCATTTCATAATTAAATCAGCCTAAAGGTTGGGCGGCAGTAGTCCAATTTCGAGTTATTATAGCCCTTTTTTGGAAATTAATTTAGGGACTTCGAGACGAGTAAAATGGTTCCAGACACATTCATAGGGTTTTCCCAGATCTCGTAAGTATAGCTGTTATTATTTGCAAAATATCTTGTCCGTATCTTCGGAGTACGCGTAAGCCAAAAACTGTGTGATTCGGGCCGATCTGGGGCCGAAGGGGTTAATGAAATGTTGCAGATAGGGTACCTTCCATGATCAGAGTTTTGGCATGTATCATGATGATTTTTAATACAAGTACATGCTGTCCATAGCAAGATCCAAATGAGATGAAACCAGTGTATATAGAAGTAAAACCCAAGGTAAAACCAATTCTCCAACTCAGTGAATATGGATTTCAATGCTTCGTAGGTTGGATATGATAAAATTCAGATATTACGAGGGCTAATCAAAAAGTAATTCACCACTTTTTAAATTTGGAAGTTTCACTACAGAAACTCAAAATGACATACACACATGAAAGAGCAAGTCTTTCTCTACTTTTCGGCTAAGTTATCACACACATTGTTGCACTTTTCCCACCTGGACACTAGTTTTTCCATGCCACTGCATAAGAGAGCATCAGGCTGGCTGCAAAGCTAGTAGCGGACGGACTGTTTCACTTCCTTGTTGCAGAAGTGTTGACCGGCCAGGTGGTTCTTCATTGGTCTGAAGAGATGGCCCTTTCATATGTGTATGTCAGTTTGAGTTTTTTTGGTTGAAGCTTCCTTTAATAATTTGTGAATTATGTTTTGATTTGCCCTCGTACATGGTACTGTACAAACTGTTGCAGGATCCCTACATTGACAATACATGGTTAAAATAGTCATCAGCAAATATATTATGCAGCGTATGTGGAAAAATCCCCTGTGGAAATGCAACTTTAAGAAAGTGACATAGCCTTACGAAATATGAAACCAAGGTTCAAAAAATGTCTAAATTAACAAGGGGTTTGTGTGCAGTGGTAGCTCAAGATTGTTGCCACTTATGTGGCTATGTAGAATTTTGTGGTAAATTAATTTTTAATCCATATGGACTAACAATGCTTACATTTGTAATCTAGTAATATGTACTGTCCTTGACTTGTCCTTAATGATGCACCATCAATAATTGAAGGTTGACCTGGAACAAGGTTCAAAGTGCCATCTGCCTTGTTTTTCATTTTCCTGGTGTTTTTTGTTCGGCACACCATTCTGCGCAGAATGGTACTAGTTTCACTTGCTAGATGGGAGTGGAAGTGTTGTTTTGGGACTGCTGTAGGGTCTTTTTGCAACAAGATTGGATGTGCCGCCTGCCTGCCTCCCATACGAGCATTGTCCATGTGATCGTGCAAGGTCGTTTTTCACAACCTACTACTTACCCGAATATATTAAGCGGTTCTACAGGGACATTGTCAATTCGTAAACATTTTAAAACAATTTTAAAGAGTGGTATATCCAACTTTGTTGCACCGGTTTGTTTGGTGGACATCAAACGATATTGCACTGGACTAACTTCGCTATTTTCCCCCCAGTTATCCTCATCCTGCAAGACCATGGTTATTACCACGAAAGGAGTGGCAGCCTTTAACAATTACTTGCACATGTTTTTTACGTCCTTCACATGTTTATTATGCAGATGGAACAAATAAAACTGCTCCTGCAAAGTTGCTATTATGGTACTTGAGACATTGTTGCAGGTCACCCTTCAATTATGGTGCCAGTGAAAATGTTTTGCATAACCTGTTGTAACCTTTTATTTTTAATTAGCATCCAATGCAAAATGTTGTGTGACTAAGTAACTTTCAAGTTCCCACTACTGCTGCTTAGTGCCATGATCATGATTTTCTCAAGTAGTAAAATATTGTGGGCAACAATTAAATAATTATTTTGTGTCATTTTGATATCTTCTGTAAAGTTTTAGTTGATATGATTAAGCTTTTGTATGTAATTTGTTTGTATTGCACTGACTGAAGCATTAAATGTAAGATGTAATGTGATCTTAATACATTTCAGACTGCCAACAGCACACACCTGTTTCAATGTGCTCTTACTACCAGAGTACAGCTCGAAGGAAAAGCTGAAGGACCGCCTACTGAAGGCCATCAACTATTCAAAAGGATTTGGCATGTTGTAGGGACAATGTAATTTATTTTATTTTATTTTTCATGTTGTCATTGTGTGGATGACTTAGTCCTCTTTTTTTTCATTTGATACAAAGTTAAGAAAAGATAAGAATATAAGCAGGATGAGCAAACACACAAACGAGTGAATGGTTGCGTAAGGTGCCAGTGATTTTTTTTTTGTGTGTGTGTTCTGTCCAGTTTAAATTTCTTTAGAGTGACCATTTGGCAACATGACATATTGACCCAGTGATTTGTTAATGTACATGTACAGTTGAACAAACTCCACCCCATCACAAAGTTAAGTTATATGTGAATTTCACTTAGAAGACAAAAACTCAAATCTCGCAAGGAAAGGTCAAGCCTTGCAAATGGAGTTACCTGAAAGAAAGTTGGCACAATAATAGAGGCGGGTAAGTTATTCACCAAAATGCAAACTGCTTCGGCAGAACTCAACAAGGTCAAAAGTTATGACCTCGAGTCAGCCGGGACAGCTTACCTAAGCAGGAAGTGTAAAGCACATGCGCGTGAATAAAATTATAGTACATTAGCACTTATGACTGTTTGTGAAAGTGTGTTCAAAACAAAATGTGTGTGCAACGAGAACATTTCATTAATGACAAGTTCACACATAGGCATGTTTCACTTGCAATACTAGTAGAATCGGAAGGTGTTTGGAACACATCAAGCATATTTTCTAAGTGGCCAGCTTTGTACTTGTACAAAGAATACTTAATGAAATTGGTAAATTGAGTAATAATTGTTAATAATAAATAATGATTATTATTAAGTGACTGTGATAGATCACTTTCCTTATGGTCTTACAATTATGCCTAACATGTTTGTATGTGCAGTGGCCTTTACCGAGGTGGAAAAAAGGAGAAAACCATATACCTGCTATATTTGTACTATCAAAATCATGGAACTCAGACGTATGGGGATATCAGATATGTTGATTATTCCCTACAGTACAGGTTTTAGGAGTTTTTTTTAGCCACTCGGTTTACCAATTTCATTCAGTGATTTTGAGTAAAACGCTGGCTACTTGGAAAATAGGCCTGATGTGTTCCAAATGCCTTCTGTGTACTGCTTCGACTTGACTAGTAATGCAAGTGATACATATCGACAATGCACGAACTTGTAGTTAATAAAATGTTCTCTTTGCACACATGTTTAGTTTTGTACACATTATTAAAAACAACAGTGGTAATTTGCTATGCTTCTTTTCATCTGCAAATGCTCTACAGTCTACACTACCACTTTGGTAAGCTGTCCGGGCTGACTTCAAGAGGTCATAACTTTTGACCTTGTAGGGCTCTGCGAAAACAGTTTGCATTATGGTGAATAACTTACCTGCCACTATTATTGTGCCAAGTTTCATTCAGTAACTCCATTTACAAGTTGTGAACTTCCCTTGTCAGATTTGTTTACCATTTAACCTTCACAAGACAATATCTAAGGAGTGTTTTGTTACTTTTCAGGGTAAGCCTATTGTAATATTTCTTTTTCGTTCTCGTTTTTGTTACCCTGGTTACTTTTCGTTTTTTTCATATGTAATGTGAAATGACTGGACATTTTTCTTGATCGATGTAAGTACAAGTCATGTGAGTATGGAGCATAATAAAAAAAGAAACATGTGCAGCGTTTGTAGATCAGAGTATTAATTTCCTTTCCCGAATCAGCATGTAAAGTTCATTTTTTTAAAGTTCACAGTACATAGCAGATATAGAGAAAGTGGACCAGAATATTTAATTCCTGTCTGATGGCAACATCATAATTTACTGCTTTCAGCAGCCTCGAATGTAAGTGATGTGGTACTGGTACACATTAACCGTTCTGCCCCAGCTGTACCCGCCATCACCTAGTTTTCCACTTACGAGCACTCTGAAGATACAGACAAGATATTTTACACAAAATAACAGCTATACTTACCAGATGATGTAAAACACTGAATGTGTCGGGAACAATTTTCCTCGTCCAGAAGTCCCTAAATTAATTTCCAAAAATATCACTGTAAAACTCGAAATTTGAGTACTGCCGACCAACTGTTAGGCTGATTTAATTATGAAATAATAATGTTAAAGTACATGGAATAGAAATATTGAGAATAGTGCCAGACGAATTTGCTGAATTCGTCGTACTTTGCGAGAAATAAATTATTTATTATCTGTGGCTTTCCTGTTACTTCGGAAATCTCTCAAATTCACTGATTTCTCGCCAAGTACGACGATTTCAGCAACTACCGTCTGGCAAGGTTCTCAATATTGTTATTCAGTGTATTTTAACATAATTATATCATAATTAAATTGGCCTAACAGTTGGTCGGCAGTACTCCAATTTCGAGTTTTACAGCAATATTTTTGGAAATTTTTGGAAATATTCTACAGGAGGAAAATATATTGTTTCCAAGATACACGTTGTGTTTTCCATGAACAATTTTCCTTGTCTAGAAGTCCCAAAATTAATTTCCAAAAGGATCTCCACAGAGTATTGATTTACTCCCATCGCCTAGATTTTGGTTTGCACGTACTCTGAAGATAATAATTATCTTCAGAGTACGTGCAAACCAAAATCTAGGCGATGGGAGTAAAGCAATGCTCTGCGGAGATCCTTTTGGAAATTAATTTAGGAGCTTCTAGACGAGGAAACTGGTTCCAAACACATGCATAGCGTAGAGCACGAACGTGTAAGTATAGCTGTTATTATTGGTAAAATATATTATTTTTTATCTTCAGAGTACATGTAAGTTTAACAAACGAAAATCTGGGCAATGGCGATATAGCTGGGGCCCAAAGGGTTAAGTAATATGTAATATCAGATGATTAGTATTGTTTTTGAACAGATTTAAAAAATAATAATAGCGACAATGCTTAAAATAAATGTAAATTTGGTATGGTTTTTGCATTTCAAAATAATTTATGCCCTGACAGCAGAATTACAGTGCATTTTCCTGAAGTTTACCTTGGGAAACAGGTTTTCATAAATCCTTGACAGAGTCTATAGGCCACCACACAGCAAAGAACAAAGTGATGCCAGTGTGACAACAGCGTAAGACCAGTGGTTATTTGCTGAGTAAGCCCGTAATCTTTTACCCTGGCTCCAAAATGTGAAGATTTGTCATTAATACGAGATGCACAAAATGCAATAATTAATAGACTTTTACTGGTACCATCAGGGCGACTTCATGTGTACGGTTAGGAACTGCAGGGTATTACAACAGGTGTAGCGGACGCCCATTAGGCGCCCATTATCTTCACTATCTGAAGAAATCTTGAGGACATTTTCCCTGTACGTTATACAGTCTGTAACTTACTGATACAGTATGCACTACTAGCAGGTTCAGGTAGCCGCCTATGAAGTAGTTGTTTTATATATTAGTTTAGGGCGGATGTCGAATACAATATTAATATTTATTAATATACAATTTATTGCTAATTGATATATTGTGACGATCTTAGCATGACTGAGATTCCGTATCTGAAAATTGGCAGACGTGATTTTGCTCACACGGAGCGCAAGCGGCAGGTGCGCCAGATTATGGAAATACATGTCACTGCTCCCCTAGCCGTATGGATACGGTAGTGCAATTCGTGTGTCTCCGCCAGCCCGAAATTTGGCGCTGGCAGCGCTATACCGCGATTGCCGCCATCTTGTTCAAGGTGCACTAAAGCGGTAAGTCTGCGGATGCAAAAAGAAAGAAAGATCGAGCCCATTGCATCGGCATCGGCAGACCCGAGTTGCACCCTGGTTGCACCAAGGTTGCACCTTGATCAAGATGGCGGCCTAGCGAACGCTGTAGCGCCGCCTGCGCCAAATTTCAGGCTGGCGAAGAAACACGAATTATCATACCATATTAGAGGAGTGTCAGGGAGACTCTGGGAAATACCTGGGACCGCCTCGCCTGAGAATCCCAGTACATTGCTCCCCCCAGTGAGCTTAGCATGCTCCCCCACCGAGGGGGTTTGCCACGGGAGGCGCAAGTCTCCCTGACCAAGATGGGTGGCGTCTTACCTAGCGGGGATATTATGAACCAGGCATAGAGGCATCAGCACCCCGTGCGTGATGATGCAATATGGTTCAAAATTTCCCGCTAGGTAAGGCGCTACCCGTCTTGGACAGGGAGACTAGCGCCGCCCGTGGAAAACTTCCTCTGTGGCGGAGCAGAGCTAAGCTCACTCAAAATGGCAGGGGAGTGTCATCCTGCTGGCCTGGGACTTTCGCGCCCATATATATCCGTCCATGGTTGCCATGACAACCACCAGTCCTCCCCTCCTCCCGGTTGCCCCTTGCCTGCCTTGCCGCCCGCCCGCCCGCCCTACCCGGTCACCCCCCTGGGAGTCAAAGATGGCGGAAGACGTGAAGGAGGAGAATTCAAGCTCATCATCTTCGGAGGAAGGCAGTGCCGGAGTTTTCATGATTCTGTTCTCGGAGATCATCAGCAGTCCGTTGAACCTGAGCCTTGTGGCTGCTATCGTCTTCCTGGCCTACAAGCTGCTTCGGGGAGGTGGAAATAAAACGAACACCGGCCGGGGTGGGGACGCTCCCCCGAGGACGCCGCCGCTTCCCAGGATGAAGAAGAGGGACATGCCGATTGAAGAGCTGGCTAAGTATGACGGGAAAGGCGAGGACGGACGGATACTCATCGCGGTCAATGGCAAGGTTTTTGATGTCACACGGGGCAAGAAGTTCTACGGACCAGGTATGGAACAGTATTGTGACAGGGTTGTCTGAAAGCTGTGTTGTAGAACGTTCCATTTGCAAGGGAGGTAGTAGTCACCTGAGTACAAGTTGGATATTTGGAGAAAGAGTACCATGGGTATATATAAAAAAAAAGTGTGTTGCAGCCTACAGGAGGAACTGGAAAAAAAATTGCATGTTGATTCAGACCATCATATATTTTCCAAATTTTTTTTGCAGTGATTGACCTTACAAGGCAATGGGTCAATAGCAGTCATTGCCAATATCTTAAGCTTGGAAATCCATAGTACTTTGTGGCCTCGATGGTTGCTGTTATTGAACTTAACTCCTTCTCTACCAGATAGGCCTGAACCATGTAGATTTTGGCTTAAGCGTATACTTCGAAGATACAGACAATTTATTTGACAAATGATAACAGCTATACTTATCACGTTCAGGGAAAACACTTTTAATGTGTGTGGAACAATTTTGTCTAGAAGTCCCTAAATTAATTTCCAAAAAAAGGGCTATAAAAACTCAAAATTAGAGTACTGCCAACCAACTGTTAGGATCATTTAATTATGAAATCAGTGAAAATATGCTGAATAACAACCTTGAGAACCATGCCAGACGAATTTGCTGGAATCGTCGTACTTTGCGAGAAATAAATTAATGCTTATTTGTGGCTTTCTGGTACTTCGGCAAACTCACAAATTTATTTGCTACTTTCCGAAGTGCCAGAAAGCCGCAAATAAGAATTTATTTATTTCTCACAAAGTACGATGAGTTCAGCAAATTCGTATGGCATGGTTCTCAAGGTTATTATTCCGCATAGTTTCACGCATTTCATAATTAAATCAGCCTTACAGTTGGTCAGCAGTACTCAGATTTCCTGTTTTTATAGCCTTTTTTTTGGAAATTAATTTAGGGATTTCAAGACAAAATTGTTCCAGACACATTCATAGTGTTTTCCCTGAACGTGATAAGTATAGCTGAAATTATATTTGTAAAATATATTGTCCGTATCTTTGGAGTACGCTTAAACCAAAATCTACGTGGTTCAGGCCTATATGGTAGCGAAGGGTGGTACAGGGTGATTATCTCTAATCCGAACCCAAACATTCCTCAGTAACTTTAATTATTGTATGGTTCTCAATGAAAATTGAATGTAAGTACCTTGTATGATGCCAAACAAGGTCTGCCTAAAGCATATCCTGGAAATGATCCCCTCCAGGATCCAGGAATTTTTGAATGCGAGTCTGCATATTAGCGTGCACAAGGCCGTGCAGAGGGGAGAGGGGCAGCCAGGTGCACCTGCGTGGCTTCGGAGAGCTGAAGCCAGTTGAAGGGGCTCAGCCAGACCTGATTTCTTCTTGTGGGGTTTACTGAAGAGCCGCACATCATATACAGGGTTAAGCCCAGAACAATTGACTCCTTCTAGCCCCAATACAGCGGGAGTTTTCTGCCATAATAATGCCACATTAGCATATATACATGCCAATATGCAGACTCGCATTCAAAAAATTTGGGATGCTGGAGGGGACCATTTTCAGCATCTTCTCTAGGCAGACCTTGGTTGGCATCATACAAGGTAAGTGCATATAAATTTTCATTGAGAACCATACAATAATTAAAAAGTTATTGAGGAATGTTTGGGTTCGGATTCGAAAGAATCACCCTGCATTAGCCGAAAATATGCAGCTTAGTGACAAAAAGTTGCTACTTGGGATGAACTCTGTTTTTTCAATACCCTTGTATTTTATAGATTCATTGAGAATTATTTAATGAACAGGCTTGGAAAATTCTTAACGGTATTAAATAGTGGATGCCTTATTTTTCTCCCCGGAAGGTGGTCCTTATGCTGCATTTGGTGGGAAAGATGCTTCCCGTAGCCTTGCTACCTTCTCCATAGATGCCGTGAGAGACACGTACGATGATTTGAGCGACCTCAATACCATGCAGATGGATTCAGTTCGGGAATGGGAGATGCAGTTCACCGGTGAGTCATACTCTCTTATTAACCTTTCATATTTGCAGCAGACTTTTTTTTTGAGCATATAATGTGGCGGCTGTTGCAAGAGTGCAATTTAGTTCATTTAGGGGGGAAGTCTCGTGGACCTTGGTAAATCAGGAGTAATGGCCAGCAAGCCTTTCCAAGATGGCAACATTTATGCACCAGGCACTAATGCAAGTGGTATTCTGGGATGCAGCATATGGAAGAGTAAAGCAAGCAAGTTCAAGCCACTGGGGAGGGACAAATACCAATGGAAGCCTGCTTTACATGTCACGGGTGGGTGTGCAGTAGTCATTTCACAAGCTTGGGGTGTCCGTATACAGGCATACCTAGCTATTACATGCACGTTCAGTCCCAGACTACACAATTGTAATTAGCGAACGTCGCTGTAAAGCAAATCACATGCTTTCTTCATTTGCTAGTGCATGTAAAAGCCTTAACATTATGCTTACACTATCACTTATTCAGTGTGCCATAGCTCTAGGCCAAAAAAGAGATGTAAATGTATATATGTAAATTTTAAAATGCTACCACTGTATTTATTGCACAGCAAGAGCAAGGAAAGCGCTGAGAATAATGTGAATGATAATAATAAGGAATATAACTGAAAACAAAAGCACCATATTTGTAGAATGACATCAAGCGAAGTATGCCTGTACCACTTTTTGCTGGTGTGATGTCACTTTTTACGAATATTTTGCAGTCATGAAGTCCCTGACAAGTCCATGAGATTCACACCCTTAGCATGGTAAGGGCATGAGTAGACATTCAGGTGACCCTTAGAATGACATAACTAGTATTCCGCAATTCATGAAAGATTTGCCTGATTCAAACTGCACCCAAAGCAGAGTGTCATTCTAATGAATTTTCACTGTCCAGGGCAGCCCCCCGTCACTCTCCCTCTTTTTGCGTTAGCTTACTTGATCTCCCCCACCAAGGGGATTGGCTGCTGTTGGCGCTAGAGTCAAGTGTCGAGATGGTGGCGCCGTACCTGGCGGGGAAATTCTGAACCATTAGGGTCGACTCCGATTGGCTGGAGGTAGTATATTGGTTAAAAAGAGCACAGGAGGCCTTTTTAAACTCAGCCAATCGGAGTCGACCAAAAAGGGTTCAGAATTGCCCCGCCAGGTAAGGCGCCACCATGTCGGCACTTGACTCGAGCGCCAACTGCGGCCAATTCCCCTCGATGCGGTGGAGGAGATGAGGTAAACTCACGGGAGTAGCAACGTATTGGTATAGGGAGTGACTGGGGGGCTGGTCCTGTTTTTTTTTATTATTTATTATTATTATTTTATTTATTTAGGGTGGGACACTAGCAGTAGAAGCAAGTGATATATTGAAGCTTCTGGTGGTGGCACATGCTTCAGAAATGTGCTTTGCCTTTGTTATTAAGAAAGTTGTTTTTAGACGTGGCAACTTATGTGTTAGTGCTATTTGAAAGGGAAATTATTGAATTGTTCGTTCCCTTCCCACGCATGATGCTTGTTCATGCCGTGTTAGGTAAATGCAAGAACTTCTGCCCTCCCCCTGTTTGGCCTCTTGCAATGGCAGCTTTGTTGGTGCATGGCAATTTCCAAGTGTCATAAGCAAAAAAAAGAAATGTTTTTTTAATAGAAAAGTACGACTTTGTGGGTCGCCTCCTGAGGCCAGGTGAAGAGCCAACAAGCTACTCAGATGAAGAGGATGATGCAAGCCAAACTGAGTCCAAGAATGAATCTGAACAAGAGAAGCCAAAAGATGAATGAAATTCATAAGCATAACATCACATGAGTGAAGGAAAACCAGCGCAGAATGTTTACACATTTTCTACCTTCAAATGGCTGAAAAATAGCCCACATTGCTGGTTTATGTTGTTAATCACATGCCTCTCTGCCAGTTGTACATAGGCAAAGTCGAGAAATTCAACTACTGACAACAGAGAGTGCTCTTTCAAAATTTAGGAAGCTAATAACAAATTTAATTATTATTTTTGTATCAATAGTTAACTTCAGATGAATTTTTCAGTCATGTATTATTTTGGCTGTAAAATTATTATTTTTTCGTTGTGTGACTGTAAATATGGCATTCCTTTTCCCCTAGTCTGCAAGAGAAATGGCCTATCTGTCACTTCTAATTGACATCTGCTTAATTTTCTTGACCAATCAACCACGTCACAATTTTTTGTTTTTCTCGTGACAGTCACTAAACTCGGCTGTTGTTTTTTTCTTTCTCTTTTGCGATCGAATTTATGGGGTCATGATAACTCAGAAATGTTCCATCTGATGTTATTCTGTCGTGTATTTTCTACTACTCAATCTGCTTTTCAAGGGCAATTTGAAAAAATAGTTTTTCGATTAGTAGAGCGTCATTCCTTTTCCTTTTTTCAAATTGCTTTGGGTAGGATTTGTAAAAATTTGGTGCTGGAATATTTTCGTAGGGAAATAGGCATAAGAGATAAATTGCAAAAAAAGTGAGTTACACTACAAGTATTTTTACATTTAGTCTCCAAAAGACTTTTTAAGAAGGATGTAGATATCGTACTGGTTATGACAATGTCTGATGATTTTCTGTTAGCTGTTTTGAAAATGTGGCATAACTCACTTTCAGCAACTATCAAACTAAATGGGCATTTTAGACCCTGTATGAAAGCAAGAGCTAAAATGTATTAGAAGAAATCCAGCTGAGTTACACATGATGTTTAGTGTTGGAAAATCCACAACTCCCATGTGCCTAAGTGTTGAGATGTGACTTTTTTATTTCTTTTTTTTCGGGGAAAAGGACCAGAAAATGTTGCCTCACTATTTTTATACTCAGAAAATAAACAGTAAAAAAATATGGGCAACAATGGGGTTGTGGAGAAGAAGAAAAAAAAGTTGTTTGTGATTGTAAAATGTTTGTGAAATGGAATGTGGGAGTTCAAAAAGCTGAATAAAGTGTTTCGTAAATTCTCAAGAGGATGCCTTATCTCTGGCAAAGTCCACCTGATTCTACAAATGCTTATCTAATCTGACGATGTCAGTTGAGACTTGGCATTGTTTGCACTTTTAGAGGTGAAGGTTACCTCCTTGAAAATGCAGGGTTATTCTAGGAAATTGCACTCCACTTATTTTTCGGAGCCTTGAATGGATGGATAAAATGTCATATCATGAAGAAGAGAAGTTGCAGTTCGCAACTTTTCATTTGAACACCTGAGAGCCTTTATAGTGATGAATTGCATTTTGTAGCTCTGGGCAAGTTTAATTTGTAGCGAAAGAAAAGTGGGATTATAAAAGGGTTTGGTAAATTATAAAAGCCTTTGCCCTGAAGTGATCTGAATAATAGGACAGGAGTAGTAGGTATTCATTAAAACAAGCGGGTTTCGTAGGGATGGGAGGTGTAGATGAGAGGTGCTTAATATCATTTTTAAGGACTGAAGTGTTGCCTCTTATGTTTCATAGATTCTTGTACAATCTTATTGCCATATTGTTAGCACATTGAGATATAGCTACAAAATGCCACATGCAATGAGGCTTGTTGATAATAGATTATGGATCCAAGAGAAACTTGCTCAATAAGGATATATAGTTTGGTCCCGGCACACAAGGGGATTACAATGTATTTATGTGACATGTAATTGTAATCTCTCCATTATGGAGATTATATGCAGAAGGCAGCAACCTCTCTGTGGAAAGACTAAAACTACATACTAAATTGCTTCGCCAGGTCAGGGCCATTATGCCACAATAATTTTGTTTTTAAGCGTGTGTGAACCTCAAATAGACCATAAAGCGTCATGCAATGAAATTCAATACCACTTTAAAACTAAAAACAGCCACAAAACTTATGCAGTGGGAATTTTGGCTGTAAGGAACGGTGTGTACGTTTTTATCGCGATTCTTTTCCTTGTAGATGGTTGTATCATGTGTTTATTGACGTTTGCAGGGGACAATGGCATATACGCATAATGTGACTTCTTGCCCAGATTTACTCCTTAAATTTTTCTTCCGGATTTGACCTGCCGAAGCTACTTTTCATAATGGCAGTTAGTACAAGTACAATATTACTACTTGTCCAACACCAATGAAGTTTGCCTAGCTTGAAAATCACCTGCATGTCGATGTTACAAATACGGATTACTTGAGAATGAATCAAGTTTTAATCACACAACTTATATGCTAATGAGCCACATGGAAGAGCAATGTTGGGGTGAGATATCAATGCATTTGTCAGTGGAACGAAAAGAATACGACAGTATTTATTTAGCGCGCCAGAGGCAATGGAGTTCGCCCAGAGCGCTGAACGAGCCACAAAGTTCGCCCACAGTTAAGTACAGACTGATGCGGTTGTGCCAGATGGGAAAAAAAGTGCAGGTCTCTTGCCCTGTGCCACAATGCCATTACTCATTGCACTCTGTGTCTGAAAATAACAATCACGGGAGGTGGTAAGCCCATTCCTCCAGAGGCATGCAAGGTGATATGGAAGAGCTCTGAAAAAAGAAAGTCTGTGTATGTGGTTGGACAAGAAGGGCATGTGCCATGTTCCATGGTAAGGGGCATTGCATGAAGTAACAAAACTGCAAGAACCATCCAGATATACCTTATTATGGACGTCACCAGGCAACAGCAGCAAGGAAAACCTGTGAGCTGAAAAAAATGTGTCGCAAAATTGGCGAAAGGAGCAGCGACCATCAATTTCAAAATGGTCAGTCTTACTTGTCCAGGCCAGCACTGCTCACAACAGAACTTAGTGTGATTATGAGTCAGTGAGTGATTGCATTGAAGGTAAGCACTTCTGTGGCATTAGGTACTGAACTGTTTAATACTGGTACTAATGTTTTAAATGGTGCTTAATGATCATTATTCAGCTAATTTAGTGAAGAGTTTAGTGAAGGCCAGCCAAGCGGGAGGCCGGGGTTCAAATCCCGTCCCCGTCACCTCTGCTTGGCCAGGGTCTTTTTCCGCTTTTCACCCGACATGCCGGAGCAGAATTGCACTCCCTTCTCTGCTCGGGGCCGGGAGAAAAGGCCTGGTGTTAAAGAATGTCAGAAATGGCTATCGCACGGCGCCCTCCCTTGGGAACTTCCCCTTCTCCCCCTAAGAGGGCCACGAGCTCCATCATGGGGTCACCCCCCCCCCCCCCCAAAAAAATGGTAGCCTACTCCCAATAATGTTTTCTGCGATGAATCATGTTTCGTCTCTTAGTGAATGAAGCACCTGAGGCTGAGCAGGTCACCAATATGAACACTATGCCCAACTAAAATGTAAACTGATATTGTTTATTCAATCAGAGATTGGTACTCACGTCACCAGCTGTTGTTATTTTTTTATTCTTGATATTGTTGACAATCATTGTCGC
Organism: Catajapyx aquilonaris; assembly: GCA_000934665.2. Lineage (NCBI taxonomy): Eukaryota > Metazoa > Arthropoda > Diplura > Dicellurata > Japygidae > Catajapyx > Catajapyx aquilonaris. The sequence goes on along the minus strand of JYFJ02004621.1, from coordinate 6,148 downwards.
GTACTGTGAAGAGTGCCATTGCCTGGTTTAAGGAATTGAATGGCCCTCTTGAACAAAAGCCCAAGTCCAGTCCAAGAAATGGGTGGGCATGAAGGAAATATTTTTTTCCTGGGCATGGCAATGAGCCCTAGGCATTTGACTTCGTGAAACAGGTCCGTAAAGGCCACCCGAATATATGGTGAGATTCCCGCATTGATACAACAATCAGGGGAACCGTATTTTGCAATTTACTGATTTGGACTTGGGCTTTTGTTCCGTTGGGAATGATGGACTTGGGCTTTTGTTCCATAGGAACGTGGATTGCTGAAACCGAATTCTGTTCAGTGGCTGCTAATATTAAACACAGTTTGCGTGATGAAGCAACATTATGCCGTACCAATATTGCTTTCACAGGGTCAAATATACGTAGGCCTACTGTACATGCCTATATGGTACTCCCAAAGGACCATTCAACAACAGTTGATATTCTTTCTTGCTGCATACTCGTGTTGCACTGGTGGACATGTCATTCCTATCTGGTCAGTCAGACACCAAGAGGGGTATACTGGCTGAGGCCGTCTTCAGTTGAACTCGAGGATGCGACTCTGCCTGACGTCAAAATGACGTATGCTGGGCAAGCAGGCAAGGCCAATCAACACCCAGCACGCGTCATTTTGACGTCAGGTAGAGTCGCATCCTCGAGTTCAACTGAAGACGGCCTCGGTCAGTATACACCTCTTGGTGTCTGACTGACCAGATAGGAATGACATGTCCACCAGTGCAACACGAGTATGCAGCAAGAAAGAATATCAACTGTTGTTGAATGGTCCTTTGGGAGTACCATATAGGCATGTACAGTAGGCCTACGCATATTTGACCCTGTGAAAGCAATATTGGTACGGCATAATGTTGCTTCATCACGCAAACTGTGTTTAATATTAGCAGCCACTGAACAGAATTCGTTTTCAGCAATCCACGTTCCTATGGAACAGAAGCCCAAGTCCATCATTCCCAACGGAACAAAAGCCCAAGTCTAAATCAGTAAATTGCAAAATACGGTTCCCCTGATTGTTGTATCAATGCGGGAATCTCACCATATATTCGGGTGGCCTTTACGGACCTGTTTCACGAAGTCAAATGCCTAGGGCTCATTGCCATGCCCAGGAAAAAAATATTTCCTTCATGCCCACCCATTTCTTGGACTGGACTTGGGCTTTTGTTCCAGAGGGCCATTCAATTGTGCCAGTCAGCTGTCCAGTTTCACTATAGATAACATGCAATACTGTATAATGGGGGTGATGAATATCTTGATAATGGGGAGGTGTAGATGGCCGAGATGGTAACGTCTCGGCTTGCTGAGTGAAAGGCCCCAGGTTCGATCCCCGCCTGGGGAACTTTCCTTTCACCTGCGTCAGGAGGGTCTCTGGCACCAAGGAGGTGTGGCAACCTAACCTCCTGGGGAACAGCACATGAACTGTGACACATGAACATGAGCACAGAACTTGCACTTGCACCTATGTTCCCTCCCCAAAAATCCCTATACCTACCCTACATCCTTGACTCCTTGCACCAGTGAATGAAGTTAATATAGGAAAATGGAGTGAAATGGTGGTATTCCACCCCCCTAAAAAGGCTCAGCCTTATCACAGGGTAACGTAAAAAACAACAACAACAACAACAACAAAAAAAAAAAGAAGAAGAAGAAGAAGAAGAATATCTTGATAATCAAGACTCATGGGGCATGTAGAAATAGGATGTAAAATAGGAATAAATCCTTAGTCCACTGAGTTACGGACAAGGAGTTATTCCTATTTTTACATTTACCATACTTTAATTTAGGCTTTCATCATATATGATACACATCTCTGCAGATGAAGCCTCTCCAGCAGAAATATCTTCTTGTGCAGCTTGTAAATCCTCTTGCTTTCCTTGCCTTTTTGTCTGTCCCACTGTTTAGAAAGGATGCAAATATTCAGTTTTCGCATGGATGCTGCTTAGTAACAGTGATGAACCATACCTGCCATTTTGTCCATGTTGAGGATTCCAGATTTTTCCCATTTCACTTTCTCAAGGTGTTGCGTATGTTTTAAAACCATGTGGTCTTTGCTGCTCTTGCATCTACATAACCAATAAATTTAATTAAGTGCCAATGCATGATTGAGACGTTGCAGTGATAGCATTCTCTTTTGTGAACAGCTTATTTGGACTAGCTTGTGATGCAGGGTGTTACCAAGTTAAAAAGGGCAATTCCATTTCAGATCAGGCCAGATCCAGAAAAGGTGTCAGGGCTTGGTCTCCGATTATTACGAATAAATTACACGAAGTACTGCTGTCGAAATGATGCAGAATGACACGGGCTATTTTTCCTTGTCATATTTTATTTGCCCTGGAAAAAATCATAACCACAAGGGTACCAAATCTGCTATTTCTCGAAGTTCATTATTTCTCAACTTTGGACGCGGGTACCAATTTTCCTGTACGTTACACAAAACCCAAATTTGGAATGGAGCAACTGCCTACGTAGGTCTGAATTTTCGATATAAAATAATTGCGAATGTATAATTAGCAACCGTGGAAAAAATTGGCAAAAATGTTGTTTTACTACATTTTAGCAATTGTCGCAAAACAAAATTCTTTGCACAAAAAATATTTGTGGGCAAATTAAACATATAGACTTCCACTATCCTCTCTACTTATCAGCTTTGTTAAGCTTTGAAGTCAAAGGTTAACAGTGGAGCCATTGTTGAACATTGTTAACTTCGCAAAACATGTTTTGGAAGAAAATAATTTTCTCAAAATAGCCACCAGATAATTGAACACCTATTTATTTCTGGGCAGAGGAACATCTGAGCCACACACCAGTGCAAAAATTTCTCTCCTCCCGAGGTTTATGATCCTGATTTGAATGTTATTACTTACTCGTTTCCCAGCGCGTGGAGCCCACTGACTCATGGCGAGATGGCCAAGACTCATGACTCGGTTCATGCTATTCTAACGAGAATGAAAATTGAAGAATCGATCATTGGGCAGAATATTAGTTCCTATGTGTCCGATGGTGCACCCAGTCATTTTAAAAACATAATTATACCAAAAATATGAACTTGATCAAAGTGATATTCCTGAGAGGGAATGGGTCTTCACACCTGCCGGGCATGGTAAAGGACCCTGCGATGGAGTAGGAGGGCTAGTGAAGCATATTGCGACAGCTTACAACTTGCGGCACAGTGCAACAGAGGCCATAAAAACTTCTGGATAGTTGACTGAGGTGCTGCGATCCTCCATCCCTAATGTGACCCTGCTGCACTTGCCAAGCGAAGAAATCACACAATTTCGTGAAACTAGGGAGAAACTATGGCAGACAGTGAAACCGTTTCTTGGTAAACAGTCCAACCATTACTGGAACGTGAACCGTGGCCAGGTTACTGTGCAAAGAACAGCGCAACATTTGGTGTGACTTCTGGAAAAATGTGAGTAAGACTTTGCAATACCTCTATGCCTGATTTGACCTCACCGACCTCACATAGCATTAACCAGTATCAGATATAAGTTTCAAGGTATTAATAATAATAATTCATACCCCGTTATCAGCCTTTTTCGGCTCTTTAGGGGGGAAGTTTTCTTTTGCCTGGAACTCTTTGCTTTCATTTTAGTGCACTTTTTGGGATGGGATAGGGACGGAAGGAAGCGGCTGTGGCCTGTAAATTACGGAAACAACTCTGGAATTTTCCTGGAAGGACCGTGGGAAACCACAGAAAACCACGGTCAGAGTTGCCGGCCCCGGGATTCGAACCCAGGACCTCCCGATTAGCAGTCGGACGCCTTATCCACTATGCCAACCTGCTTCGGTTTTCAAGGTATTGTACAATCACATGTAGCCTACATGTACGAGAGAAGTTCAAACCAAATGTACCGTCGATGCTATGAGTCGTGGGACTGGGTCCATGGGCTCCATGGAGAGCGCCGGAAACGAGTAAGTAATAAAATTCAAATCGGGATCATAAACCTCGGGAGGAGAGAAATTTTCGCACTGGTGTATGGCTCAGATGTTCCTCTGCCCAGAACGGTGTTCAATTATCCGGTGGCTATTTTGAGAAAATTATTTTCTTCCAAACCATGTTTTTCGAAGTTAACAATGTTCAACAATGGCTCCACTGTTAACCTTTGACTTCAAAGCTTAACAAAGCTGATAAGTAGAGAGGGTATGAGTTGTACTGGAAGTCTATATGTTTAATTTGCCCACAATTTTTTTTTTGCAAAGACAATCTTTTGCGAAAATGTCGTAAAACAGCATTTTTGCCAATTTTTTCCGCGGTTGCTAATTATACATTCGCAATTATTTTATATCGAAAATTCAGACCTACGTAGGCAGTTGCTCCATTCCAAATTTGGTTTTTGTGTAACGTATATAAAAATTGGTACACGCGTCCAAAGTTGAGAAAAAATGAACTTCGAGAAATATCAGATTTTCATGATTCATTCATGGTATTAATATCAGATTTTCATGATTTCATGATTTTTTCCAGGCCAAATAAAAAATGACACTGAAAAATAGCCGGTGTCATTCTTCATCATTTCGACAGCGGCACTTCGTGTAATTTATCCATAATAATCGGAGACCAAGCCCTGACAGCCTCTGCCTGATTTGAAATGGAACCACCAAAAACAATATAGATAGTACTTGTTAAGGAATCTACACCCAGGAATTTTTTGGCCATTACAGTCACCATCACATAGGGGAGGCGGAGTGTCGCTGCGGTTACCAAGCCCGGGCATTCCCCCCTTCATCTCGTTCTGAGTTGGATCGTCTCTGGGTTCGTCTAGGGTGGGATTCCTTGAGACTAACCACCTGGGGGAGTTCACAAAATGACCAAGCAACGACATTGCACTGCACATTGCACATCCCCTCCCATTCATCTCCCCCTCGCTCGTGGTACCCAGGCGTTACAGCAAAAGGACCAACTTGTATCAGCTTGTACAACCTAAGCAAAAATAGCGGTACCGTGCCAGATGTTCATCATAGGGCGGTGCACTTAACCCAATTTAATTATACAGGGTCATCGAAAAAGAATGTCCCAACTTGAAAACTCGAAAACTGGTAGACATATCTTAATGATGCAAGGTTTGAAATGCTGAGAAGTGTATAAAGCAGGGTTATTCAACTAGTATATGCAGGATTTACCTTTCCGAGGCCAATGAAGGTCTCTCTCTCCCCCCCCCCCTCTCTCTCCCTCTCNAAACAACAACAACAAAAACAAAAAACTCCTCTACTTCGCAGAACACTTCAGTGAGAAAAGTTGCACTTTTCATCCGCAACCAACTTCGTGAAATCTGGTCTGTACGAAGTTGTGACAATTTACAAGCAGGCTTCCAAATGGTTTTGTGACAGATAGCTTTGGTAATTATTGTTTTTGATCCTGTCCTCTGCCTCCACTTTCCTCCTCCTCTTCACGGGTGCCCCAAACTCGCCCAAACTACCCTTTCGACTCACACCACCCAAGAACCGATCATTTGGAAAACAAGCGACTATCTGAGACCTCAGAGAAGCTTCAGGGTAGAACCAAAATATGGGAAGAATGAGATAAGAGGAAATCCAGTTGATAGTTTCCGTCCTTTCCCAGTAATGGAGCAGTAAATTGATCCCATAATTATGGTAGTGTACCCCTTTCCTAAGAACGATGGGGGGTTCGTTCAAGTAGGGGTCATTCTTGGAAGTGAAAACATGTATAGAAAGGGTCAAGGGCCTAGCTGAGGCAGGACATGTTGAAACATTTTCCATGTATGATACGACTGGAGTTGTATAAGGTATAGTCAATAAGTTCCCGGCCCGGCCGCGGGAGACCGGCACGTGACACGGAGACAGGTGCTGCTGTGGTTGGCTGTGAGGTACATTAGCAGTCACCAATCTGGCCAAGAGTGAACTCGGTGTGCTGCGTAATAGCTGCGGTACACAGTCTAAAAATGTCGTTCACCATATCAGGCGCGTCCAAGGCGGACGAACGGGCAGTAATTCAGTTCCTGTGTGCAGAGGGAGCGGGACCGAAGGAGATTCATACACGCATGAGGGCTGTGTATGGAGACACTTGCATGGCGTACTCGACAGTGAAAGACTGGGTACGCCATTTCCACAGTGGTCGACAAGGCACGTCGGACATGGCACGGTCAGGCCGAC
>JYFJ02004620.1:0-30712 GCA_000934665.2 Catajapyx aquilonaris | reverse complement strand
CTCAGGTTCATTATCAACATTTACATCCCGCTAAGTAAGAAATTAACATAGTGGCAGCAATTTTTACCAGACCCCACAGAAATTCACTGTCCAAGGTGTAATCGTATTTATTTCAGTTGTTAACTGTCAAATGAACTTCAAATTTGGTATCCTCCTAGCTCAATTGTTACTATTCATAATTATCCATTCTAAAGTCCAGATAATCTTAATGGAAACTTTTTATCACCTCCTGTGTATAACCCCACCACTCCATTTTTTGGGGGTGTCCCAATATTTTCAGATCAGAGCAAGTATGAATTATTTATGGAAAGTCTTAATAAAGTTTCCTTTCAAAAAGATAATGTAGAATTGAGTGGTGCAAATGTATTTATTACAAGAAACCTTTTCGTTTTTAGATTTTTTCTTTTTTCTTGTGAGTGTCGTATAGATGTCATGGGGTAAAATAAATAAAATAAAATAAAATACAAAATTATTGTATGGTTCTCAATGAAAAACCTTGTATAATGCCAAACAAGGTCTGCCTAAAGCATATGCCGAAAATGGTTCCCTCCAGCATCCAAGAATTTTTGAATGCGAGTCTGCATATTGTCATGTTCCGTACTTCGTAGGTACAACTATATAGGCGGGCTAGCTCAAGCGTTCCGGTACTGGGTTCAGTAAGTGACACTCCTGACTGGGGCCAACAACACATCTATTGCTCTGAGGTTACAGCCAAGCAGAGAGGTCTGTGAGCGAGGTCACCCCTTCTATATACAGAAATACTGCCATTCAGCGGTGCACATGGGCAGGGACAAATTACAACAACAACAACAACAACAACAACAACAACAACACATTTCCCTATAAGGGGTAGTCAGCGATGAAAGGAGATGCAAGTTAACCCCACATATGAAGTACATTTTTTATTTATTTTTATTTCTTATTTTATTTGCCCCGTGATACAACTTTATGCTGTTATAGGGGGGTGGCAGACCACCATACAGTTTTCTAATTGTTTTTACTTCAATCACTGGTGCAAGGATTACTAGCAAATAGGGTAAGGGTTGGGGATTTGGGGAGGGGACACATGTGACATGTGCAGGTGCATTGTCCGGCGATGGGCCAGGTGCAGTCCCCCAGGAGGTCAGGTTGCCAAGACGCCTCCTTAGGCGCGGGTCACGACCAATTGACGCCAGCGAGATGTTTGTTCCCGGGTGGGGATTTGAACCCGGGACCTTTCGCATAGCAAGCCGAGACGTTACCATCTCGGCCATTTATTTTGACAAATAATGACAAAATAAAACTATACACTACCCTTCCCACCTGCCACCCCTGCCCATCTCAGACAACGGACAGGGCATTCCATTGTTACGCCTGGAATTGTCTGCGAGTGGCTGACCAGTGCTCCAGATATTTTTCTCTTTGGTCATAAGATTAATAACATCGTCAAAGATATGGCTTAAAAGCTTTGATGTGAGTGAAGGTCACTGCACCCGACGCGACGTGACTTATAGCAATAAATAAGTATTGTTTTTGAAACTGCACATATACAAGAAGACAAATAACTGATCCACACATTTAGGTGGCTTTTACTGTACGTATGGGCAAGGTAGACAGTGGTTTGACCCGAATTTCCTAATGTCCAGCAGCAGTTGTCGCCCTATCCATTGCAAAACTCTTTCAAAATCTCGTCAATTTCAAGGCACGAATCAAAAATGTTTAAAAATATAGGCTACTGTACTAGAGGGAAAACCGGAAAGCAATGTGGCTTAGTTGCACTTACAAGTTATGTTGTCGATGGTAAGGGAAACAAAAATTTGGAGACAACTTGATATGCAATGATATGGGAGCAACCCATTACAACTTCATTGTAACTCAATGCCATCACCAAAACAATAATTCCTCTTGATAAGGGAACTAAAAATTCAAGGAAACTACAGCGGTTTATTTCCATCGGAGACACATTTATTACCCTTTCTGGTCAAGCATGACATCGAACGCTCTAATGACTTGACGGGGACATCTGAAAATTCAGATTTCGGGACGTCTTCTTTCTCTGGTCATCTTGGTCGGAATGTGGTCACTGAGGTGTAAGTCTCCGCTGCCTTCTCATCAATTTTCTCCTTTCTTCACCATCTATTAGGAGAATGGAGAGCTGGTTCGGGTCCTTTTCCGTCCATCTCCTCCGGGTCAACTGAATCGGCTTGTTGTGGGATGTTACCAACCCCCTGCTGTCACAAGACATTAAACCTGTTTCACTTTCCTGTCCTGATAAGTCGTGTTAGTCACTGCAGCCATTGGGACACAATTTCAAGACAATCTTGTCCAGTATTGCATCATTGTAGATGCCAAACCTTTGTGCAGGGCACCTATAGTTCGTACTTTTCCGGATTAACGACAAATTGTCGCGACAAAAAATAAAGTTCCCTACGCAGTGCGTCTACCGTACACATGGTGCAAGAAGGGTGTTGTTAACAATGCACACATAACAAGTTACTGTACTGAAAATTGTGTGGAGTAGTTCTTTCCCCTACCATCAGAGCTACCATTGCTACCGTACAGTAAAATCTACATAATGTGGACCTGAAACAAATAGTAATGCGGAAATTTTAAGTTCCTGTTTTTCCACCCTTCCAGCATAAAACTTGAAAATATTACTGTCAAGCTTATAGAGCTGAATTCAATAGGGCGAATATTCATCAGCACTTGTAATATACCTTACGGGCAGCTAGTGTAGTTACCGGCATATATGTGATAATAATGTATTGCCATACTTTGAAAGAAACTACAGTATTGAAAATAATAATTGAAGGGGTCGGTGCAATACTGCCCTAACCCTCCCAAACCTGATTTTGAGAAAACTGCAGTTGAAAGTTTGAGAGGCCATATACATCCCATATACCATGTGACTTATTTCATTTGATTTCTCAGTGACCGATGGCAGAAATTGCACAATTTCAATAGATTTTATTAGATACATGAGTGTAGTACATGGAAGTGTGCTTAACTCAATTTGTGTCATTTGGTGGGTTAGGGCGGTATTGCACCGACCCCTTCAATTATAGAGTAACGAAGGTGTAGAAATGAGTGTCATTTAACCGCCTACCAAGATCGATACTTATTTTGTCATAATATTACGACATAGTCTATTTTCAGGCTAGTTTTGAATTGTTATTGAAGTTATATTGTAATATAATATGTGAACATAATTCAAGTATGAGGAAGCATATAATATATTTTTTAGGTAACAATATTACTGTAACAAAAGCAAACGTTTCACAGTATGCAAATGAAGGTAAGCAAAGTAATTTTGCCATGGGATATACCAGCATTCTATGTATAACACTGTGTAACAATATAAAACTTTTTTTTGTTTGAGTCGATTTTTTTGTTTTCTTATGTGATTGTAGGCGCTGAATATGAAATTGCTTTTGCTCTATCGTCAACCATTTGCTTAGAAATGACGACACTATGTTTTGTATTTATTCTACATAACAATATTTATTATGGCAATTTTTAATTTTTTTTCGCCATAACAAGTTTAGACGTTTTCCATGCTGTATAGTCAATATTGAATTGAAATGATATGAGAACACTCCCTTAAAAACTCATTTCTCTCAAAAATGAATTTTTGAGCCACTGCAGTCTCCTATCATGGCTGCATCCCATCACCTTCCCTGCTGGTACCCCTTCTACATGTCCATAATGTCTTGGTGAAAGGGCTGACCATGTTCTTCACTCACAGCACCCAATTTGTCCGGATAATAAAATCCAAATGGAAGTGCAAGTAGTGAACCTTAAGACACATTAGGAACCCCATGTTCTTGTATATACACATGTAGCATATTTTCTATGAGGTCCTAAATAGTTGTCACTCTTTCTGTTTCCAAGGAAGCCATCCACAACAGTGATCATGGCGATCATGTATTCCAAGCCCTTTTTCCAATATGAGTCATTTTATCCTCCAATTCTTTTGACTCCAGGATCTGCTTCACTTGTGGGCCAGTGAAAATGCCAGCTTTTACTTTGGCTGCAGATAGCTTTGGGAATATTGACTCTATGCACTGTGAGGGACCTTCTTCATCCAAAGCTCTTACAAATTGTTTTACTAACCCCAACTTAATATGAAACAGTGGAAGCAACCCAGTTTCTCTTGGCACGAGAGTATTGCGGTGAATTGGGGTGGGTGGAGGGATTGAGAGGGGAAATCCCTTAGTGAGTGACACATCTTTGTTAAAAGTGGTGAACCTTTTGACATATTTACCCCCTTCCAATCATTTCAGTAACAGTATAGCAATATACTATAGTCTACACCACAGAGCATAAGGAGCGGTCAAAACTGTGAAAATACAAAACATGGCCTATCTTCCAAACTTTAGATGATATAGAGCAAAGCTGGTTGCAGGTTTAAACACAGCACACCAAAATCATTACAATTCCGTCATCAGGACCGTTTTCTCGAACAGTGGTTCAAATGTAAACCGGGTTCAAAGCCAGTTTAATCCCTGATTTGATTGTTGTTAGGCTGTTGTCAAGGGTTTAAACCGGCTTTTAATCGGGTTTACATTTGAACCACTGTTCGAGAAAACGGCCCTCAGAAAATTAACTCAAACATTTTCTTGTTACCCAGTGTAATTATTATACACGAGGGATGCTGGTGCATCCAAAGGACTTTATGACAATTTTTTAACTAGGTACAGCCGCAGAATTAGTCATCAAATAGGATTCGTCTTTTTAAACATACTGTATTATGTAGATTCTATAATGGAGATTTCTTACGTTCGATATGTAGACTGTTTCTCTACTTAAAAGTCTTATAGAACAGCCCTGTCCGTCCGTCCGTGGACATGTGCCAGGGGCTAAACCTCCAAGAGATAGCAACAAAAGGTTTTCGGTTCGGAATCAGCCTGACCAAAATAGATTTCATGGTCAACATCCAGTTTTTTGGGTCCACTCTATCCACCAAGGTCAAGTCTAGGACCGGTATATTTGGTTTCCTTGGAAGCCGGAAATGGATGAGACGGACAACATTCCATGTCTTTTGTTGTCAAATTCGAATTTCTTTGGGAGGGAGAAAAATGTATCTCCGAATCACGCTCGCGCGATTTGTCGATCTTGTTTACATGTGAAACAACTCAGTTAATTTCACATGGTCTTAGAATATACTGCTGAATGATATTTAATCGCATTCTGCATCAACGCAGACATGTACACATCTGATTGAAATGACATAAACCTAGTTAATATTACTTTATGGAAATTCATATTGTGCTTCGAGTGGAAAACCGATTAGCTTAACAGTTACAGTACTAACTACTACAATTTGCATTATTACATTGTCAAAAACAAACCAGGACTTACCTCTCGCACACCTTGATTCATGGCCTGATTGTAGCTATTTCCATAATGGTGCAGAGCCTTGCTGACCTGCTTCATGTACGAGGTCTGTATGCCAGGTGGGTCATACCGCCGGCGCATGTATTGGTAGAAAACGCCTTGGAAAGGAACTGTGAGGCCTGTCATCCAACTGAAATATGATAAATGCCACAAAAATAATGTTTATTTGACATAGTATGTAACTTATAAGAGTAAAACAATACCAGAAGACGCTGAAAAAGTTTTGTACAGGCTTTTCCCCCTGAAACTGAATAACCATGAAAATGAAGCTGAATTGTGAGTGCACAGCTTTTTCTAGCAAGTTTTTAAAATAACTTAGTAATTAATTAGGATTAACTTATGCATGGAAAATTAATGCACACGCGTCAAGAACAAAGATTTTGTGGTATCAAGAGAAATGCCCAATTAATTTCAAAAAAGCAATAGCTACTATAGTATTTTCTTCTTAAAACCTGCACTGGTTAGAAGACTTCATGAAATACTCACATATGTAAAAACTGTATCACCGGTTCTGGGTTGTTGAAATCACAGTTATCCAAGAATTTTGTAAGGACTGGTATCCACTCATCCCGCATTAATTGCACATATGGGTTGCGGTCTGGGTCTGCCAATTCCTAAACACAATGTCAATAAAATGTCCTGACATTAATTTTTTGTTGCTGGCAGTAGATCAAAAGACAGTGCCCAGTGATCAATGGAATTCAAAGTATTCTCTTACCTCTCTTGAATATCTTAAGTTCAGTGTCTCCTCACACTCAAGCAATGTTTTGAGGAGATCATGGGGATGTTCTAGTGGATCCCATTCTCTCAGTAGCTCCCTAACAAGGTGCCCCAGCACTGCTTGCGCTATCTCCTCAAAGTGCAGGGCCTTGTATTTGTCAGTATGAACATAATATGTTCGTTTGAAAATTTCGGTGACATCTCCCAGGGTCACCCTATTTTCTGTGCCATAGGTTGTTCTGACCATGTCCAAAAACTCGTGAAAGCCTCTCTTCTGAAATGGACAGGATAACACTATTTTCTATTGCATTTTCCATGTAACCATTGGGTCGGATTTCTATATGTGTATATAAATATGTAAAAGGCCTTCTAATATTTTTGGATTCAGTCAGATGCACATGCAATTGGAGTGATAATATGCAATTGGGGACAGATTGAAAGCATTTTGAATTGAGTGTTTTGATGATAATAATAATAATAATAATCAACTGTTGATGCCCCAAGCCATAGTCACCACATCGAGAGCTTAACATCCTAATTCACACACACACTTCCCAAGCGTAAGCTGCATCTGACTAGAAACAAATATACAGGGTGTCCTTGGCCCAAGTTGGCGATCTGCAGAGGCAAGGCGGAGGGCGAAGTTGATGGATTTGGCACTCCTGGTCCAATTCAGATTGGAAACAAAGTTGGATTTTTCTCTACCTTTTCGCATGCAGCCTACTTCGTTTACGTCACTATATGGGGGATACTTATCCATAACTTTCTCCCTCGGAGCTTAAATGGGCAGAGTAACACAGGTGTCTGTTTCAGTTCGCGATTTTTTGCCTATTTTTCGCAGATTTTTATAACGGTAACTTTCAGTAATTATTATGACACGCACATACTCGATTAGCTGTTAATATTGCGTCAACTGATGGATAATAATCCATCCAAATTCTGCATTGCAAAGATCTTCCGATTGAGCATAACCAAAAAATTTTCAGAAGACGTAGAGGTGACGAAACTCATTCCTACCAGGCTAGATCCCCTTTCCGACGTTCAACAACGTAATATCAGTAGTTACTGTACTAATTGTGACACATTTTAAACGTACCGTAACTATTGTATATTCCAAAGTAACTGCTTAGAAATCAGCAGCTTAAGACAAACAATCAATAACTGCAATACAGTGACAAGGTAAATAAATGCTAAATAGATGAATCATTGTACAGTACCAGTTCATGAAAATATGCCACATCTTTTCCTTTGGGATGGTCACTCGTCCATACCTTGTCCAATTCACTAAATAAAGAAATTAATTATGTGCATTTCGTAGATTCCCTGAGTTTTCGTTATGAAGCAAAATGTATAATTTATTATACAAAAAGATGTTAGCAACACATACATCTTGGCAACGGAGTGGAGTGGAATGTGTCGTTCCTCCAGTGCCATTCGGTCACAGTGGTTGCCACTCCTTCCTTTCATTAATGCTTCATTAGTAAATATAGTGGATCTGCAAATATAATAAATAATAATGGCTGACGTCTAACTTGTAAGTGTCAGCACAATCAGCCCACATATTTTTCAGAATGCTTACCGGTCATTATGTGTCCATATAATTGGGGTCAGCGAATCTGGGCCATATTTCCAAATATTCTTTTCCTTTTCCTCTCCTGAACATGTACTGGTTCCTGGGCCATAATTCTCCCAACCTAAAGATGCGTTGTTACTACAGTCAGCATATTAAAAGGTCTACTAGCAGAGAGGTCACAAGTGGGTGGGAAAGAAGTGACAAAACTTCTTTATAAAACTATTAGCCTGAATCAATAGTTATTCACTTTTCAAAAGTACTCCACAGATTATACTCCCCCTCTTTTTTTCTCCCTAATTCAATAAATTGATGTAGCTGGGTGGTTCCATTTCAGATCAGGAAGTGAGTGTCGAAAGGTGTCAACTGTCAAGTTAGTCGTAGTCGTCGATTATTTGAAGAAAACAAATATGTGAAACCCACATCCAATGAAACTTTTATGGAGCAATCAGTTTTACGAGATAAAATATAATATGGCAATGTTATCCCTACCGTCTCTAATGGTGACATGACCTGTCTGGTCTGGAGTAAAAGGTCGTGACGCCATGTTCTGCTATCCGCTGGTTGCCTCCACAATATTCCTCTATTACCTTCGAAGAGAGACACTCAGTTTAATTGGTAAAATATATTACTCGTACATGTTGCATCCCGATTCCAGTAAAGACAGCGCACAGTAACGGTCAAAATTAATTTATTAGTCAGTAAATTAATCTTCCGTGAAAATACCACTAATTTTGAATTTCCCTAATTTAATAACGTCTTTTGTGTCCTAGGCACAGTCTTAACAAGCCGTCCTTCCCTCCTCCTTCACAGAGGACAAATCCGCACCTCCCTCGTTATTTCAAGCAGCAATCCACGCACGGTTTATCCGGGTACTCATGACCCCCGACGTACCCTGCCAAGTAATGGGAAGGACAGTCGCCTACCTGGCCCTTGGGCGGCCCCTGGGTGCGAAACACTGACTCCCTTCACTACTCCCTCCGCACCAGAACAAAATCGGGAGGACGACAGAGGTGCCAGGTGAACCCAAGACAAAGAGTAGGGGAGTGGAATTCTTTATTGCTCAAAGATTTATAATAATTTGCTTATCATATTACGAGCAAAAATTTTGAATTTCCCTAATTTAATAATGTCTTTTCTGTCCTAGGCACAGTCTTAACAACCCGTCCTTCCCTCCTCCTTCACAGCTAGGACAAATCCGCACCTCCCTCGTTATTTCAACCAGCAATCCACGCACGGTTTATCCGGGTACTCATGACCCACGACGTACCCTGCCAAGTAATGGGAAGGACAGTTGCCTACCTGGCCCTTGGGCGGCCCCTGGGTGCGAAACACTGACTCCCTTCACTACGCCCTCCGCACCAGAACAAAATCGGGAGGACGACAGAGGTGCCAGGTGAACCCAAGACAAAATAAAGTAGGCGAGTGCAATTCTTTATTGCTCAAAGATTTATAATAATTTGCTTATCATATTACGAGCAAAATTTTTGCGGAGATAATGCCCTGATGATAGGTGCCGAATAAGTGATGAAAACCGAAGTTGCGAAAACCACGTGGTGCTGACGTGGACCTGACACGGGAGGTGAGCGCCTCTGACGACGACGGTGTCTATTAACAAAATTTGTCTTAAATTTTGAATTTGAAAAGAAGCGCCTGTGTCGGAGGAGGCAAAATCAACCCTAGAGAAAATAAAGACCGTTTTGAAAAGTGGGACCACGAGTGGGACTGTACGACAGAAGACAACCTGACAACCCACGCGAGCACGAAGAGCCCTCCTGGACTCTCGATCCATTGGGCCGCTGCTGGGTAACCACGCGCGGGCACAGGCGATGGAAGTGTCGTAGGCTGCATCTGAGACATTGAAGCCGGTATAAAGCATTCTTTATTATTGTTAACCGAGTTACTAAGCTGTTAAGACCCGCTACACCCATACTTAAAATGATCACCTAGAACCCTTCTACAATCCTCCAATGTTCCGACAATTTAAATTTCAGCACCCTGTAGCATATGTAGTGGAAAAATGCGCAGCATAATAATTATCTGCTCAAAAACAAGTAGTAATTGTCAATGACATGATTTCTTCCCTGTTCCCAAAATGTCCCAGCAGTCGACACGCCAACCGGACAAAATTCACGTCGGACACTCTTCCCAGGGAATCTATTTAAGAAATTCTCGATTAAAAATATTGGTTGAATCGTCGAAACTTGCTTTTTCAGCCAGTGCATATTCTTGCCAAATTACACAGGTTAATCTTGAGTTAAAAATTCATGTATCCAAGTGTGCAACTGGACCAGTAATCGACACCCAAAATGACAAGTGTGTTCCAATAGTCGACACCAGTCATGTCCCAGTAGTCGACATCCACTGCACAGCCTTTATGCGGTCGCCGTAACTTTGTCACAGACACGCACGTAGTTACTGCTGTTGCGTAAAGGCCCATACACATATTTGTGTCACATTCCCGTCCTTTTCATGTAGTTAAATGTCGGGTTAGGTTTGCTGACTTCATATTATTGCATTGGGTGCATTCCATTTCTCTGTAACTAGGGTAGGCTATCCTCCTCATTGCATAATTCAGAGGTCATTGACTTCCGTTTGTGAAATATGATCATTCTATCTACGGTTTGTTCATCGAAATAATGCCATACCATCACTCTCTCTAACAATATAATACTATTATAATGATCCCGCACCGACAATCCCCATCGGAATTAGGCGCCTTGCAAACCGGCGAGGCGAGTCATTCGACCATTGTTAGAGAGTGACGTCATGGCATTCTCCCGCCGAAGAAACTGCACATTTCAGTAAGGTATGCAGGTCTCAAATAACTTTATCAGGCATGCCGGAAGTATATGGGCGGTTGCCTCCATTCTTTTTTACGTGGGTGGGAAGAGTTATCATTTGCCCTATGAACATGTCACAGTTTCTCCTCATTTGTTTATCCTCTTAATCTACTTTTTTTTTAAATCGACTAAACCGGCATCTGCCATGCATTATTGGAGCCTGACCTAAGTAGACAGGGGGAGCGGAGGGGGGGAGCTGGAATGGAACTACGGCTCTCGGCAGGAGTTGGGATGGGTTCTTTAGATGCATCCCAAGGACCCTTATATTGGAAGGAAGACAAAATAAATTGAGACAACTTGATATGCAATGATATGATAGTAACCCATTGCAAATTCATTGCAACTCGAAGCCATCACAGTTGATAAGGAAACTAAAAATTCAAGCAAACATTAGTTTATTCCATCGGGGACATATTTATTAGCCTTAAGTTTCTGGTCAAGCATGACATTGAAGCTCTAATGGCTTGACTGGGACATCTGAAAATGTAATGTTTCAGGGCGTCTTCTTTCTCTGGTCATCTTGGTCGGCATGATTGTGGTTCCCAGGATGGGACGGTCTCCGTTGTCTCCTCATCAATTTTCTCCATCCTCACCCATGTCCTCACCATCTATCAGAAGAGTGGACAGCTGGTTGAGGTCCACTTCCTCGTCCATCTCCTCCGGGTCCATCACTTCCTCATCCATCTCCTCCAGATCACCTGAATTGGCTGGTTCTGGGATGTTATCAGCCCACTGCTGTCACAAGACATAAAACCTGGCTCACTTTCCGGTCCTGATAAAGTCGCATTAGTCGGTGCAACCAGGTACTTACATCAAAGAGGGAAACTCCCAAGATGACAGATGCCACGAGGAACAAAGTTCCACCCAAGTAGATGAAATATACTCCCATTTCCTTCTCGTGCTCCAGGTAATCGTGGGGAATGTGGTGCTCTATTAGCGCCCCATATCTAAAAAGTACGACGCCGCAGAAGACAGCAGAGGCTAGCAGTTGCAAGGAGAAGCTCATGATAGCTTCAGATACGGCACAGCACGTGTGGAACCGACTGACGTTGCTGGTCTGAATCCACCGGGGCCCGAATCCAGCAGAGAAATGTGCGCGGAGTGTCACGTACAAGGCCTTGTTTCATTGGCTGGGAGAGACGCATTTCTTCATTCCAAGTAGCATTGTTCTCTAGTCTTCCTTCTTCAAACTGAATGCGATGTAAATAACGAAACATTCATCGTCCCACCAGGCTACCTGCCATGAGTTATGCAGGTCAAGCATCGTATCTCATTTCCAGATATGGAATTTATTACACTTAAATGATGATGCATATTATTATGTACTAGCAGCTCTTGGTACTAGCAGGATACCCGGCATTGCTCGGGTTATGAAATACTTTTCCATAGGAGTGACTCATTGATGTGGTAGATACATTTGCAATAATTATGGCTATACACAATGTTGGCACATGGAGCATAATTACTGCATGTGCAGGAAGTCCAAACAACACACTACGGATGTCAGATTGTAAGAAAATACACATTACACCTTAAAAATCCAGCAAAAGTATGTAATGAAAAATTGAAGGTGGTGCAGTAAAATACTTCATTGTAACTCGATGCCATCAGCAAAACAATAATTCCTCTTGATAAGGGAACTAAAAATTCAACCAAACTACAGTGGTTTATTTCCATCGGAGACACATTTATTAGCCTTTCTGGTCAAGCATGACATCGAAGGCTCTAATGACTTGACGAGGGCATTTGAAAATTCATTTTTCGGGACGTCTTCTTTCTCTGGTCATCTTGGTTGGAATGTGGTCACTGAGGTGTAAGTCTCCGCTGCCTTCTCATCAATTTTCTCCTTTCTTCACCATCTATTAGGAGAATGAAGAGCTGGTTCGGGTCCTCTTCCGTCCAGCATCTCCTCCGGGTCAACTGAATCGGCTTGTTCTGGGATGTTACCGACCCCCTGCTGTCACAAGACATTACCTGTTTCACTTTCCTGTCCTGATAAGTCGTGTTAGTCGCTGCAGCCAGGTACTTACACCTACGAGAGCAAGCGTTTTCCAGACAATGACACGCTGATTTCTGATGTCAAGTCTTGGCTTCTGACGCAACCTGTAGTCTTCTACAAACGAGGTCTCCACAGCTGCCTAAAGCGATGGGAGAAGTGTGTGACTCTTGGAGGTAGCTATGTAGAGATGGACTAAGAAATGTGCCAAGTTTAGTTTGTCTCAGTCCATGGGAAGTTGGTCAGGGAAAATCTTTAATGAACCCCCCTCGTGTATGAGGGAAATTCCAAAGGGGACAGATGCCACGAGGAACAAAGCTCCATCCAAGAAGAGGAAATACACTGGCATTTCCTTTTCATGATCCAGGTAGTGGCATGGAATGTCCTGCTCTATTAGCTCCCCAGATCCAAAAAGTACGCCGCCGCAGAAGGCAGAGGCCACCAACTTTAAAAGAAAGCGCATGGGGATAGCTTCAGCTATGGCACAGCCTGTGTGGAACCGACTGAATGCTGCAGAAACGTTGTTGAGGCTGAATCCCCCGGAGCCTGAATGGCAAAATGCACCCTTACACGGAGCGTCACCTATAGGCCTCGCTTTACTGGCTGGGACAGACGCATTACTTCATTCCAAGAAGCGTTGTTATCTATAGTCTTCCTTCTTCGAACTGAATGTGCTGTAAATAACGAAACATTCCTCGTCCTACAAGGCTACATGCCATGAGTTATCGATGTCAAGCATTGTATCTCGTGTGCAGATATCAAATTTATTACACCTAGAAAATAATGATGATGCATATACGTATGGGCCACCTACATAATATCATTATGGATATGCCAATAATGGATAAGATGTAGGGAGATGAAGTGGCGCCGCGGTAACGCGCGCGCCCACGGATATTAAGGTCCCGGGTTCAATCCCCACCCGGGGTTCCCACCTTTATCCGTGCAGAGTTGGGCCATCTCTGGCTTCATTTCGGGTGGAAATTTCCTAAAGACTAATCCACCCGGGGGAGTTCACAAAATGACCACTCAACGACAGCGCACATGCACTTTGCACATCCCCTCCTACCAACCCTTGGAGTAACTAGTAAGATTCTCTTAACACGCTCCAACAAATCCCAATGGTGGTAATCCACCCCCATATAGACCCAACAGGTCATCACGGGGTAATCAAAAAAATAATTGAAAATTTGGTCAAGAACACTTCAAAAGTATTCAATTTGTACTTTATTATAACATGATACAAGGGTGTGCATAATTTTAAAACTCCATGACAAATAAATATAAGAACAATAAATGAACGTACTATCGGGTTTAATTAGTTCCGGCCACTTTATCCTGGTCTTGAAGCAATCCTTCACACACACACACACGTACACACGCCCAGGCGCGCATTCCTATCCTTGTGATGTTTTTCCAAAATTTAAAATATAAAACTAACCTAACCTAACCTAACCTAACCTAACCTAACCTACAAGGAAACACATGAAATTTTGGTGAAATATATTTTTACTGTCTTTATGAGGTTGTTTCGATTTTACCCTATCCTTGTGAGGCGTGTGTTCACTATGAGGTACAGGAAAACTACCTCGTAATGACAAAATTCCCCACAAGGATAGGAAAAACACAAAAAAAATCCTCACAAGGATAGCAAGACGCGTCCACACCTCCTCACCGTGGCACCGGTTCCACCCTTAGACCATATATACCAGTAGACGCTCCCCTCCCGTTTACGAGCAAGCGCAAAAGTGATGCAAACATCTCCGAGGGGGGGATCACGTGACTTAGGGCAAAAGGGAGGCGGGAAGACGAAATTAACATGGCGCCTTTATATGGGGATCCCGACTATCTTTGCGCCGTCACTGTCAGGCGCCTATTGGGACTAGGAATATGCAATGCATACCAAATGATAGCTCCACTCATGCCCCGTCTCATGCCGTACATCTCCATCCGAGAGGTTGAGCGGGGAAGGACATATAAAATCCTACACTTTGTCATTGTTTCTCGCCGTAAGTGCAGTTTGTGTCACTACATCACTCAAACAACCACATTAAAATGTTCCAAGTTTTAATATGTCGTACAGACAGTCTCCCTCTGCATATTTCACCAACTCGGGGCCGATTATCGAGATTGATTTAATTATGCGAAAATAAAAAATTGAGCATGTGAGTGATATCGGAACTTAGGGCAGCTTCAGTTAGGTACTGATTGATCCGTGCAAAACCTATAGTAATAATAATAATAATAATGATGATGATGATGATGATAATAATAATAATAATAATAATAGGCACAATTATTATTATTACTGCTACTATTGCTGCTGATGCTATTATTATTATTATTATTATTATTATTATTATTATTATTATTATTATTATTATTATTATTATAGGTTTTGCACGGACTTTGATCAATCAGTACCTAACTGAAGCTGCCCCAAGTTCCGATATCACTCATATGCTCACTTTTTTATTTTCGAATAATTAAATCAACCTAGATAATCGGCCCCGAGTTGGTGCAATATGCAGAGGAAGATTGTCTGTACAACATATTAAAATTTGGAACATTTTAATGTGGTTGTTTGAGTGATGTAGTGACACAAACTGCACTTACGGCGAGAAACAATGACAAAGTGTAGGATTTTCTATGTCCCTCCCCGCTCAACCTCTCGGATGGAGAATGCGGCATGAGAAGGGGAATGAGTGGAGCTATCATTTGGTATGCATTGCATACTTTTAGTCCCAATAGGCGCCTGACAGTGACGGCGCAAATATAGTCGGAATCCCCATAAGGCGCCATGTTAATTTCGTCTTCCCGCCTTCCTTTTGCCCTAAGTCACGTGATCCCCCCTTCGGAGATGTTTGCATCACTTTTGAGAGGGAGAGGGAGTGTCTACTGGTATATATGGTCTAAGGTTCCACCATCTTTGCCGATCTGTGCAGTGCACTGAGCTTGCGTATGGGCGAACAGAAACGTAGCAGCGATCAGTTAAAATTCCTGCTTGTAAATCACTCACCGCTTTTCTAACAATTCGCTATATGACTTACATTTTCATCGGATATAACATGTCTATAATTTAGAGTATATACAGGGGGCTTAAAAACTCGCGGAAAGTCGCCAGGTAGCCTGATAGGACTCGCAAAACTAATATAGGGATGTGGAAGTAGTTTTGGGCTAACTTGCATAGTTTTTGCGTACGACGCCTTCAAGATTTCGGCAGTTTCATGACGTCACATCCGCCTTGAGGCCCCCATTGCGTCATCATACATGTTGTTGTGGCTGTTGCCATTGGCACTGATTATTGTTGCGAATATTGTCAACTGTGATTGTTGAGAAATAAGCAACGCGTTCAGTCTGGCAGCTTGTATCTTATGGCCAGAAAACCTTTGTTGCTTTGGCTCCTCAATGAATGAATGAATGAATCAATCAATGAATCAAATACATTATTGTATTGGATGTGCCTTGATTTGTCGCGGGTCAAGAGAATAAGAAATGGCATGTTGGATGCAGCACAGCATTTATTACCCCAGGAGGTGCTCGAAATGGCCACCTTTCATTTGTAAACAGGCACGGGCACGCCTCGGAATGGCCCGTAGCACTCGCTGCAACATTTCCCTATCTATTGTTGAGAGTGCCCCGTGCAATCTAGCAACCAGATCATTAGGATCAGTGGGTAGGGTCTTGTACACGAGCTCGTTTAGGTACCCCCACAGGAAGAAATCCAGAGGGTTGAGATCTGGGGATCTGGCGGGCCATGGCACTGGGCCTCCACGTCCAATCCACTGCCCAAGGGGGTAATCACTTCGGTACTCCGGTGTACACCTGGGAGTGGTACTCCTCTGGCACCTCACTCTTTATTACTCCGTGGTACTCCTTGAATTTGGTACTCCAGTGTACACTTTTCAGTCGAGTGATTACCCCCTTGCCACTGCCCCTGATGTTTCCTGTCCAGCCACTGTCGCACACATTTGCCATAGTGCGGAGGTGCACCGTCGTGCTGGAACCACATCCTTTGTCGTACTTGTAACGGCACATCTTCAAGCAACTCTGGCAGCACACTCCGCAGAAATGACAAGTAAGTGTCAGCCGACAGCCTTGTTGGGAGGAGGTAGGGTCCGACAAGGACGTCACCCACGATCCCAGCCCACACATTAGTCCAGTGCATTTAGTCGATATTTACCCACAACCTGGACATTTAGAGTTACTAAACGAAACTTGGGGTGTATGTTCGATTGGCCCCCCTGAACAATATCTGAAAGTTCCCAAGTGATCCCTCATGGGATTACCCTGCAATCCTGCAAAAACTGTAGCATACCTGCAGTTTTCCTTGAACCCGCATAGAAAGCGAACGCATGGACTTGGACACTCATTTCTTTTTACAAATTACGTGTTTTTACGTGTGTTGTCATTTAGAAAAAAAAGTGCCAACAATTTTGATATAAACTTAATTATGTTAACCTGCAAAGCCTATTCATTACCTTGAATTTTTCTGGAACGCACACAAGAAAGGGACGGGTTGTCTTAGACCGAATTTCTTTTTTCATAGTGCTTGTTTTGATTGTATCGCTTCATTTCGAGTCAGACTGAGTGATGGCGATGGTTTGGGTGCCTGGATAGCCTGCAGATTACCTGTAAATCTCCTTGAACTCCACCCAAATGGGCACACATTGTTTGTGTAAGCACGGGATTTTTTTTTTCAATTGAAGGGTTCTCCGCAATAACGAGGTAAGTGGACTTGGTTTATAGGTTTTTCGCTTTAAAAGGATGGAGAATATTCTTAACTATCTACTGCAGAGAACTCTAAGGCCTATGTAGCTCGTTTATGTGGTAAAAAGGCCAATCACACAAGCCTTGCACCTGTATCTGTATTGCCATAGTAGGTATGGGGCGCCACGAAGCTGCAAGCAGGTCAGTCCATCTGTCCGTGTGAGATAATACAACCATAATTCAAATGTTCACCCAACATGTTTCTAGAAAACCGAATTTGGAACATACGGTCGAATTTTGTCAAGGTCTAAGTGACATATTTAAAAAAAAACCCGCTAGTGTCCATATGGGTGAACAAGGACGAGGTCAAAAATGAGGACTCTTCCATTTTTGATGCTTATACAATAACCCGATTTTATTTCAGTAACTGTGCATCTCACATGCAAAAGGTGGCTTTCAAATTCTGAACTGTACGCATAATCCGGTGATAACAGACATAAAATATCAGATTAAAATTATTATTACGTGTCATGTTGGCAGGTCAAAGTTCGTGACCCTTGACACGAGCGTAATAGACTTGAAATTTCGGAACAATTTTGAAGTAATCCACTATTCATAACGTTTCAGTGGCGTATACTGTATGTTTCATTGTTGTATTCTTTTTGCGGCGCGGGAGGCTTGAATCTAGTCACTGGGACGAGATGACAATTTTCACTTCTCCATCCCCAATCTGTTGGGTGCAAGGTTCACACTTCTCCATTTCTGCACGCTGCACCTGTAGGTATATGTCCTAAAAGAATGTTGCCATGCTGCCGCGGATGTGGGAGGAAGTGTGCCGCGATCAAAGTTCGGACCACATTTGACAGGAAATTCGGACATATCTTGGACAAAATTCGGACGACATTTTAAACAAAAGTTGGGTCACATTTGAGAGGCAATTCGGACTTATTTTGGAGAAAATTGGGACCACATTTGAGAGAATACTTGGACCACATTTTGGACGAAAGGGCCACATTGTGATTTTTGAAATTTGATTAAAAGGCACCTATTGCAATGCACAAATATGTGTGGAAATTGTGTTGGACTGTAGGTCATGGGTGCAGTAACCGCAACAACGCCACTGATGCGGACATGGATGATAACGACCCCGATGATGAATTACAAGATGTGGACTTTCTTGGAAGCAGATGCAGACCTGGCTCCACAGCCGTCTCCTTTAAACGTTTAAAAAAATTACGTAGCTTCCCTTGTAGCCTAGTCCAAGATTTAAGAAAGTAAATTTTCCATGAGCCATGAGCCATGAGCCTGAGAGGCTCCAAGCACTATTTAAACGCATGTAACTTTTTCATTGAATTTTATTTTCCCCTGTCCTTCCGTGACTTTGTCAGAAAAACCTTCCTAAGCATGGAAAGGAAAGAAAAAATTTTTTAGTCCCTATTCTTTGGTTTTAAAAAATTCGTAACAAGGAACAGGTCGCTCCTGGAACCGCTCAGGCTCTATAACTCAGGTGAAGCCTGAGCGGCTCAAACACATGATGTAACCTTTTAATTACAAAATTTTCCCTGTCGGAATATGCTGACTCAGAGTGTGATTTTTACGTTTTCGGAAGCCTAATGATCTGAACTGCACTTTCTGTATGTGAAAAGTCCAATATAACAATTTAGTTGATAAGCAGAAATTTAAATATACCGTTGGAGCCTCTCAGGCTCCACCTACGTAGTTAAAGGTGTTTCACCCACTTACGTAGTTAAGGGTTAAGGAATAAACAGTGTTAGTAAAAGTTCTCCGCTGTAATTTTTCACACTCATCTCTGAATAGAATGATTCATTCTCGTCTAAACAGAAACAGACGACAATTGAAAAAAAAATCCCGTGCTTACACAAACAATGTGTGCCCATTTGGGTGGAGTTCAAGGAGATTTACAGGTAATCTGCAGGCCATCCAGGCACCCAAACCATCGCCATCACTCAGTCTGACTCGAAATGAAGCGATACAATCAAAACAAGCACTATGAAAAAAGAAATTCGGTCTAAGACAACCCGTCCCTTTCTTGTGTGCGTTCCAGAAAAATTCAAGGTAATGACTAGGTTTTGCAGGTTAACATAATTAAGTTTATATCAAAATTGTTGGCACTTTTTTTTCTAAATGACAACACACGTCAAAACACGTAATTTGTAAAAAGAAATGAGGGTCCAAGTCCATGCGTTCGCTTTCTATGCGGGTTCAAGGAAAACTGCAGGTATGTTACAGTTTTTGCAGGATTACAGGGTAATCCCATGCAGGATCACTTGGGAACTTTCAGATATTGTTCAGGGGGGCCAATCGAACATACACCCCAAGTTTCGTTTAGTAACTCTAAATGTCCAGGTAATATGCTATTTGCACTGGACTACATTGATTTGCCACCTCACCTGGAACAGTTATCAGATACAGTATAGACGCAGCAGGGACAGCGAAGGAGTTGGAACCGTGACTTTAAGGGGGCCCTGGTGGGCACTGACCTGGAAGCTTCCCTCGTGGACTACATGGGGGTTTGCAGCAGCCCAGTAGTGGCTATTATGATGGTTGAAAATTCCACCACGTGTGAACCACTTTTCGTCGGTCCAGAGTATACTTCTAACGAAGTTGTCATCCGCCTCGTCCTGCTGCAGCAGCCACTCGCAGTACTGCCGGCGGCGAGGGTAATCCCCTGGCTGTAAATTCTGCACTCGCGTGTAATGATATGGGTACAGACCCTCGTTGTGTATGACGTTCCAGACAGAGCTGCGATGCAGTTGAAGACTTCGCCCGATTTCACGAGTACTAGTAGTTGGATCCACTTCCACCATCTTCAGGATATTTTCTTCTATACTGCTGGTGTCAGTACACTTCGCGGACGACCTGTGTCCATCACCTGTTGAGGAATGACTGGTCCTCCTTCCCTCATTCGGGTGTCTAATCTTCGGATGACGTTGCCAGTTGGATGTTGTCGCTCAGGGTAGCGCCGTGCGTACTCTTCTGCCGCAGCGTGTGCGTTGCCGCACTCACCCAGCAGTAGATACATATCGCAGTAGTCTCTTGCACTGTATGCCATGATAAGCAGCTGAGATGAAGGTGTACTTCTTCAGAAGACTAATATGTGAGAAACTTTGGAACGCAGAAAAAGTCGACACCTCAATTGCCAGACTGAAATCGTTGTTTATTTCTCAACAATCACAGTTGACAATATTCGCAACAATAATCAGTGCCAATGGCAACAGCCACAACAACATGTATGATGACGCAATGGGGGCCTCAAGGCGGAAGTGACGTCATTAAACTTCCGAAATCTTAAGGGCGTCGTACGCAAAAACTATGCAAGTTAGCCCAAAACTACTTCCGCATCCCTATATTAGTTTTGCGAGTCCTATCAGGCTACCTGGCGACTTTCCGCGAGTTTTTGAGCACCCTGTATATCGCACTGCAGGATTTTACAGTGTATTTCCTGAATATTACGAAGCTTTAAAGCAACGCAAGAGATGAAGTTGTCGTAGCTACCTTAAGCTGCTATTTGCAGAAGAAATAACTTGATATTGGGAAGCGATTTTTTTCGACGGTAAAATACCGTGACCTTGGAAAACGGTACTTGGTTTAGCACTACTTTACCGGAGATCTCCGCCCGTGTCTCCGCCCTGCGATATACAAAATAGTTTCCGTAGGTTCCGGACATTTGGGGTTTTGTCGGGTTTCACTTGACGGTCTGGTATGGGGAGCGCAAAAATACGGTAACAATGCGGAGCTCTTGGTGACGACCACGGTGACGACCAAAACAAAAAACTCGCTTATTAGAAAATTGGCCCATGCTGCATTGACTACACCGGCAGGGTACTGAACACACTACTTGTAGTGTGTTCAGTACCCTGCCGGTGTAGCCTTTTTCAGTGCAACCCGCAAGGCTAATAACCCGTTCACCAGGTTCTACCAGCCCGCCCGACTCGATTAAAACCACGGTCATATAAGATTAAAACTGATTGGACGTGACGTCACGCCGTAGACCGTAATAAATATATTGATTGCTGCCGTATTTCTAATTGTTTTATAAAACCGACCGGGGTTGTCGCCACCTACGATTTTTCCCCACCCCCTCGCACTCGCTTGACCCGTGACTCTGATACACCCTGTATAAAGAAAAACTTGTGGTAGTTATCATGATGAAGCTACTTGTAGCATGCCTGGTATGAATAAGGTATGGAAAATATAGGTTTCCGACACCTTGGAATTCAGATTTGCTGTCAAAACAGCAAAAAGTGCCATCCTTAAAAAAGGCCAGGAACGGCGACCATGAACATTAAGGCGCCACGTGAAATGCGCACTCGTCCGGACGTGCCATCTAGTAGATTCAAGCATCAAAGTTGATAATGTCTACGTAAAATGCGTGTTTTATGCTCTCGGTGACATAAACACTAAACACCATCATGAGAAACTTTGGACGCAATAGATTTTATGAAAATATGAACCGATTTTCTCGTTTGAGGTGTCAGAGCGTTCCTCACACAAGTATGTAGTTGCGTAACTGTTCAATAACTTAAATCACGGCATCATTTAATGATATATACCCTTTGCAGAGCAGTCGCCCATGCTGCTTATGGGACGGGCGCAAAGGGGCGAGGGGCTACATTCCTGGGGACAGCAATCAAAATCCATCACAAAGGCAAGAACACTATAGTAATAAACTCTGTCATATGCATCGACGTTCCGGCGGCATACTGGGCACCTATGGGGTAGTGGGAGCCCCCATCTGTTGACCATGGTGCGCAGTCTTTCATTGCACGCATGGCACACACAGAGGTGCATGCAGGGGGCATAAACGTATTCCCTGGCTTCCAGTAGGCAGCAGACGCAGATTAGGGGATGGCCTGCTCCGTCTCCAGCCTGCTGGCCTGCTCCGTCTGCTGCCTGACCTCCCCTCCTGGCTCAAGGTCATCATCATCATCATCGTCGTCGTCATCAACGACAACGACAACGACAGCATCATCGACACCACCACCACCGGCAAAAACAGCAGCAGCACCAACTGCGTCGTCGTCACCTGCGCCGTCGTCACCTGCGCCGTCGTCACCTGCGCTCCCCACGTCATGGGTCCATGAAGTGCAATGAGCACATTTGGCGAGGAACTGTTTGATTGTGTACAAGTTCCTCGCCAACTTTTCGTTCGCGCGACGAATTTGCAGATCTAGGATGATGTACTAAATGCTTTTTTCGCCGAGCGATTTCGAGGCCTCCCTGGGATCTTCTGAAATCTTGGCGGGTGGCCAACTCGATCTCCCGAAGTTTTTCTGAAATATTATGGGAGCGTAACGTGAGGTCTTGGGTGCAAAATTATAACCCTGAAATAACAAGTCTGCCCTGCCAAGCAAGAACGCAGTAACTAACATTTTGGCGGTAAATGCTTTTTTTGTGGAGCGTGGTTGTCGCTTTCATTCTGCTTCATTCGGTCTTATTGCGGCCGTCCTCCGATATGGCAGTGCCGAGATATTGCAGGCACAAAAAGTAGTATCATTAGTGTCGTAAATGGACCGAAGCAGTGGTAGCGGAGGGGATATGGTATCCGACTGCTAATCGGGAGGTCCTGGGTTCGAATCCCGGTGGCCGCCGACCCTGACCGTGGTTTTCTGTGGTTTCCCATGGTCTCACCAGGAAAATTCCGGAGTCGTGTCCGTAATTATATAGGCCACAGCCGCTTCCTTCCGTCCCTATCCCATCCCCATATAAGAGAAGTAAAAACGAAAGCAAGAGTTCCAGATTAAAAAAAAAAAAAAAAACATGGTGGTATCCCACCCCCCCTAAGAGGGCCCATGGCTCTAGCACTGAGTACAAATTATTAAATTATTAGTGTCGTAAATGGAACATGCAAGAGAAATTCGTCATTTGCCGAAAATGTGCTTTTTGTTAGTTCCTGCGTTCTTGCTTGGCAGGGCAGAAGTATAAGTTCTTCCATCAGGTTGCTAAATTACCAAGGAAGTTCCACACATTGGGGTGGTAACCAAGCCTCCTTAATAGTTTGGCATGGAATGATTCTACGTTGTTGTTTGTGCGCCTTTCCTGGCCGTGGACGGATAGCGTCTCTGGTCCGTAGCCTAGAATCCACGTTTGCCTTACGTAGGGCGCATGAAAGCCCGGACCAATGGTGTAGCTTGTGGGCTGAGTAGTTCTACTTCTGCCTCTACCACTTCCACCCCCTCCAGGATCTTCTCTGGGGGCAGAAGTGGCAGAACCATTGCCATTTTGATGATGGCAGCCAGCCTGGGGTCGTCCCTTACCCTCGCCGTCAGCCCTTGAGTTTGCACCCTCTTCTTCAGTGCCTAATAGGAAGGACGGAGGCAAACAATGAGGGTTGTTAAAACCTACTACGTACGTACAGTACATGGCGACACTGGCAACGATAACATCAAAGGGAGGTTAACAATATCATTGAATCACACAATATTCGGCATCGGATGGCATACCTGCGTGTAATGGAACCAACATCCGCGTATTGTGGACCCAGGAAACACTTGAGCTGCTGCTCCCTGCAGCTCCTTCTCGTAATCTGACAAGATGCTGTCAGGAGTGCAACCTAACCGTTCAGAAATATACTCCAAGACCTTCGTGTATGCAGCCCTGGTTTGCCGCGTCATCAGTATGTATATGCGCACGGAAACACCTGAAAATGTATGTAAGTTAATATGTTATTAAGAGTTGATTCTGTGCAAAATCATAATACAGTAAAACTCCTGTTGTTGGACACCCCTCTATGTTGTACATTTTTTGTGGAACCGTGGAAAAGCCTATCCATTTGTATGGGCACATTAGCTCTTAAGTTGGACACCCCTCTATCCTGGAAGTTGGATGCTTTTTGTCACCTAAGTTGGACAGGTACACAGTTAATGGGATCAAAAATCTCCATCCAGCCTGCTGATTTTTCAGGCCATTAGTACTCACAATCAGTGCATGACTCACTCAGAAAGTGAGTCAGACGGTGAAGTGAGTGAGACCAAGGCAAGTGGTTGTGACGATGTGCCGCTTTCCCACAAGGATGCTTTAGAGGGCATTAAGCAATTGGAGCGATATGCCTTGGCCTCCCACCCAAAAGTGATGGACACCATATATGCAGCCCGAAAACTCATTGAAACTGAACTCATGGTGTCTGCGGTGTCCAAACTGAAATAGTCCAGGCTGACTGATTTCTTTTGTAAAAAGTGAGGTTCCATATCGCAGAATCATGTAACGCTGTACTGTACTGTACTTTAGTCCCATATGTTCTCTACGGATAATACTGTACATATAATTATGTACTGTACAGTAGTGTACTGTACACTACGTACTGTAAAAATTTTTATGAAGGTGCTTTCATCATGGGCATGCATGGCCGTACCCTGTAGAGTACCTATCTCTCTAAGTTGGACACCCCTCTATGTTGGACATTTTTTGTGAAACCGTGAGTGTCCCACTCAGAGGGGTTGTACTGTACTTCCAAGTGAGGGGGTGTGCCAGGCAGTGTTTCCAAAATTTGTCAACGGGTCCGCTACTACAGGGTATCCCACTACTTACATTACCCTGCATTTCTTTATATTATACATTAATACGAATAATGAAGATAGTGCAGCGAAATTTGAACTGAACTAACCTCATTATGTGAGAAAGGAAATGGCATCACAGCATGTGCTGGAAATGATCACCATTTGCGTTCAGGCAGTCCTGAACACAGTGCTGCATATTTTGGATGGTCCTGCCCACCATGTCCTGATGCACTGCCTGAATTTCATGGACGATGTTTCATTTCAGGGCGTTGATGGATTGTGGTTTGTTTCGGTATGCATATGCCACACATCACCCGCCATCATAGAGTCTGAAATTCAGTCCCTTTTCGGCGACCGATTAATTTAGAAGGGAATTTTACCACTGCGTTCGCCTGGTCTTACGCCGCCTGATTACTTCTTAAGGCCGCTTCACAAACTCGGCGTTGCGAAAGCGTGGCGTGTGGGTCTTACGCTCATCGCACGCAGAAAGTCCACCCGATTGGACGCCAGCGCAACGCCCGCGCTCGGTCATCGCACGCAGCATTTGTGAATAGCCCTTCGCAAATTTTCCGCTCTCCGTACGCCCCGCTCGCGCAAATCCGGGTTTGTAAAACGGGCATTTCGCCCCGCTTTCGCAACGCCGAGTTTGTGAAGCGGCCTTTATGGCAGTTATGGCCAGGTGTACTGTACTGAAACAAACCACAATCCAGCGACGCCTTCGAAAAAAAACAAAAAAACATCATCCACGAAATTCGGATAGTGCCTCAGAACATGCTGGCAAGGACTTTCCATCTTGTTCAAGGCCTGCCTCTGCCCTCTGCCCTCTGCCCTATTCCTTGATAAGTGTCACACGTTGTGTACAATGACGCAGAGAACAAAAAAGGTACCGGTACCGAAAAGTTGGGTGTTTGGCATCTGAAGTGCAACGATTGGACAAAACGCTATATGACCTGTTCCATCAGAGAAACGTACAACATCTACGAGAATGATTGTCCAGGCGGACGCATAATGGGGCATTCCAAATTTTGTGCAAACATTGAACTCTGCTACAAATGTGATGGTCACTGCAGAGGACCTATTCAGTTTGTGCATGTGCCTCGTTCCAACAGAACGAAATCCAGAGCTACCATTGGCAAAAGAAGCAAATATCAATATTCACATGCGTGGCTTATTTGGACAGCAGCGTCCAGAGTTCTGCTGTGGTTAGTGAAGATTCGACGCATGATCCAAGTCATGCACTTCTGGATTCTGGCTCCATCGAGTCGCAGATGATCTATCAGATGACGGAAAAACCAGCAAAGTACCTATATAACATTCATCTCTGATGGTGCAGCGAGTCATTCCAAGAACCGCTACCACCTGCATGAACTTTCCCCAGCAGCCCCTGCAGACATGTCTTTACGTCAACGGGACACGATAAAGGACCATGCGACGATGTTGGTGGTATGGTGAAGCACTATGGCACAGTCCATAACCTGACATATCCCTCAACTGATGCCATCCAAACTTCGGATGATTTTGTGCTAAAAAAAAATCCATCATACCCCCTAGCATACGCAAAGTTGTCGACCTGACTCGTGATTGAGAATTGTAATTTTGTTCCGTCAATCACTTACTAAATATTGCATGTGAATTGATGTAACCTACGTATAGTCCATGCACAACAGCATTTTTTATTTCAAGATGTGACTCCTGTTTCATTTTACATGATTCCTTGACTACGTAAAAGTTATGATATTCCACATGCCCTGTAATTAATACGTACATAGCTTGTTTTCTATTGGGAGTTGAGTCAGCTAGGACAAAGACGATAGGTCTGTATGGGCTCCATCACTTACGTGGGCGTCTGTATCGGCTGCATGGACCGCAAACAGTTGTCGGAAAAGTTGTGGGACGGTCTTAAATGTCCCGTCCATATGCAATTCAGGGGAGTTTCTGAAGAGGCCGTCTCGAAGCTCGTCTGACACGAAGATTACTGAGGTTCCCTCCTCGTCCGTTCCGCGTAGTGTCTCAGCATAAAATGGTTGGCCATCCAATGCACCGCTGAGGTTACGGTGTAGCAACAGCTGCTGCGCGAATTGTTCCGTATCAGCAGGTACATCGAGCCTAGCTGATCGCCTTCGTTTGTACATGGTTGCTTCGAGTGACGCAAACGACACCAGGTGAGCAGCAGGAGACCTGAGAAGTTTGTGATATGAAAGTGACAGCGGCAATTGGCAGCGAAGACATCGCTGATAACAACAAGAACAACAACACCATCATCACTATCACGACGTTTCCCTGTTTAATAGGGGTAGTCAGCGATGAAGGGAGATGCAAGTTAATCCCACATGAACTTGTAATAATAACACTTCATAACGGTTGATGTGTAGGTTCCTGGGCAATATACCGTTAACCGTTATTGCGACTCGAAAGAACGGTTATTTATAGCCGTTAAATGAGTTTAATGAGATGGCCAGGTGGACTGTTCCTACCTGGTCATCGCTGGTAACCCCATCTTGATGGGAATATGCCGTGAAGGAAATGTATGTATGTATCAACGAGATAGAATAGAATAGAGGCCGTAAAGGTCGGACATCTTTGAAGCCAATTAGAGATAACGGGCGGCCATGTAACTTCACGGCAAGAACTTTGAAATTGTAGTATTTCTAGCCCTGTTCTCCTCTCCTGCCTCCTGGCGGGACTATGACGAAAAGGCTGTCTGGTGAAAGCAACGAGGATTCTGTAGTGTATCTTGTAGTTAGTTCCAAGCCTGACATCGGAGCAGGCCAAATAAAGCGTAGCTACTTGAGGGGGAGTCTAACCTGCTAATGAACCTGGACGAGTCGTGTTTTACTTGTGCTCCTGAGTTACCTATCCCCTTGTTGACTATTAGAAGAACCCGAACCTAACAGAACATGGTGGCAGCGTGTGCGTGAGGGGGCGAGTGACAGGAGGACATACGGTGACAAACTGAATCGAGGCTGAGTGATGAGTGACGACGAAAACCGAGTACTGGGGGGAGGAGGAGAGCAGGCAGAGACACCCAAGATGGCCGCCACGCCTACCTACCAGATCAACCCACCGGAGCAGTTTCCGTTTCACAACCCAGCTGAGTGGCCAAAATGGATCCGCCGATTCGAGAGATTCAGGCGGGCGTCCGGCCTCGCATCCCAGAGCGAGGTAGAGCAGGTGAACACCTTGATCTATACTATGGGGGACCAAGCAGACGATATCATAGTAGCCCAAAAGTTGACTCCGGAGGAGGCCAAAACGTACCAGGTGGTGGTGGAGCGCCTGGAGAGGCATTTCATCGTGAAGAGGCATGTAGTATTCGAGCGGTTAAGGTTCAACCGCCGGATACAAGAGCCGAACGAGACAGTAGACGAGTTCGTCACAGCTCTGTACGGCCTGTGTGAGCACTGTGAGTACGGGGGCCTCACTGATGAGATGATCCGGGATAGAATCATAGTCGGCTTGAGGGATAAGGGGTTATCTGAGAGGCTGGCACTCGATGACTCGCTAACGGCAGAAAAAGCCATCCATCAGGCCCGGCAGTCAGAGGCGGTCAAGCGGCAACATGCACCACTGATTCGTGAACAAACGTTCCAGAGTGGGGGAGTGCCAAAGATCGACCGGGTACAGCAGGACCGGGGACAGCAAGGCAGTCGAAGAGGGGGCAGGAAACCATATACGGGAGCCAAGATGGACCAGAAAACCGAAGCTGCGGAATGCGGTTGGTGTGGATACAAAGGGAGGCATCCCAAGAAGGACTGCCCAGCCAGGAATGCAGACTGTGGGAAGTGTGGCAAGAAAGGACACTTCAAAAAGGTATGCAAATCATCCATCCGACAAGTTGCAGTGGAGCAAACATGCTCAGCAGAGACGTTTTTGGGACGTGTCAGGCAGACACAGTCACCAAAGTGGGATTTGGTGGTGCAGGTGGCGAAGAGGAAGGTGGAATTCATCATAGATACTGGCGCTGAAGTGAACGTCATCCCAGAAACCACATACGAGGAACTCTTCAAGGACAAGATGCTGCACCAAACATCCATGAAGCTGTACGGGCCAGACCACAACCAACTGATGGTACGTGGGATCCTCAGAGAGACTATGAGCCACCGCAGAAAGGAGTCGGTGCAGGACATCTTCGTGATTAGGAACTTGGAGGAAGCATTGCTGGGGAGGCCAGCCATACAGGAGCTGGGGATTGTACGTGTTGTAAGGCAAATTCTTAAAAACCCACAGCAAAATCTGACCGAAATCCTAAATCCATTAAGTCCTGAAGTGGAATTCCCATCCTTGTTCCATGGGTTGGGCACCCTGAAAGGGGAATACCATATCGATCTGAAACCTGATAACACACCCTTCGCCATTACGAGTCCTCGTCGCATTCCTATCCCTATGATGAACCAAGTGCGTGAAGAGTTGGACAGGATGGAGCGGTTGGAGGTCATCAAGAAGGTAACACAGCCTACGGAGTGGTGTGCACCCATGGTACTGATTCCCAAAGCATCCAAGGAGATCAGAATTTGCATCGACCTCTCCAAGTTGAACGATTGCATCAGAAGAGAGTGGCACCCTATTCCGTCAGTAGAGCACACTATGGGACAACTGAGCGATGCCAAAGTCTTTACGAAATTAGATGCTAACAGTGGCTTCTGACAGATTCCACTTGAAGAAGAATCGCAGAAACTAACAACATTCATCACGCCGTTTGGCAGATATTGTTTTCGGCGACTCCCGTTTGGAATTACATCAGCACCTGAACACTTCCAACGGAGAGTCCATGACATTCTGGTAGGACTACCGGGCGTGGTGTGTATGATGGACGACATATTGGTTTGGGGATCATCACAGGAGGTACACGACGAGCGAGTGAGGGCAGTCTTACGTCGTCTGGTGGAAGCAGGCATGACCCTGAATGCTGCAAAATGTGAGTTTTCCCGAACGTCCATGAAATTCCTGGGACATGTTATTGATGCTGATGGAGTGAGAGCTGATCAAGACAAAGTCAAGGCGATCACTAACATGAAGGCCCCTGCTTCGATCCAGGACCTCAAAAGCTTCCTGGGAATGGTGAATTACGTTGCCAGGTTCGTGCCCCACCTCGCAGACATCCTCCATCCCTTACAAGAACTGTTAAGTAAGAAAAACGCCTGGGTATGGGGGGATGCTCAAGAGGCAGCGTACCAGAACGTGAAGAAGATGCTGGCCACAGCTCCGGTGTTAGCCTGGTACGATCCAGCAAAGCCCTCGACGGTGTCAGCTGATGCCTCTTCCTATGGACTCGGAGCTACGTTCAAGCAATTACAACCTGAGGGCGACTACAGGGTCGTTGCCTATGCGTCCAGAACTCTCAACGCAGCTGAGAAGAGGTATGCCCAAATAGAGAAGGAAGGGTTGGCGCTAGCTTGGGCGTGCGACCGCTTTCAGGATTACATCCTTGGTACCGAGTTCCAGCTTGAAACGGACCACAAGCCGTTGGTTCCGTTGTTCTCGACCAAGAACTTGGACGACTTGTCTCCCAGACTACAGCGATTTCGCATCAGGCTCATGCGGTACAGTTTCACGATCTTTCACACCCCGGGTCGTGATCTGATTGCTCCTGATGTGCTATCCCGTCAACCTATTGAGGAGACGGAAGAGGAGCTGTCTCTGCTGACGGAGGCTTATGTGCAACATATCGTATCCTGCCTTCCTGCAACGAAAGACCGTCTGGAGGAAATTGCACAATGCCAGCAGGAGGACGAGACCTGTTGCCAGTTACGCAAGTACGTGGAAGCAGTGTGGCCTGCCCGCAGAGACCTTCCGGCGAGCTGCGTGCCATACTGGCACCACAGAAATGAGATAACGGTGGTAGAGGGACTTCTGGCCAGAGGTGGTAGGATCATCATTCCCCCGCCACTTCGCCAGGACATCTTGCAGAAGCTCCACCAGGGTCACATGGGTATCAATAGATGTCGTGCCCGGGCCAGGGACACGGTGTGGTGGCCGGGCC
>JYFJ02004619.1:0-30727 GCA_000934665.2 Catajapyx aquilonaris | reverse complement strand
CGTTTCCGGACACAGGTTCCTATGTCAAAAATACTTATCTTGGTCCCCTCTATTACCCCTGAAAGTCTTTGCAGAGTTACAATAAACACCCTGTATATTAAAATAAATATGTAGTTAATTTTTTTAAAAATAGAATTTAATGTAAATAACAAATGCCAAAATCGCTACCCACTATATGCATTTCAATAGTTACACTGTACACAAGTGGGGCATAAGCGCTAACCCATGTCCATAGATAGGTTGAACCCACAGTGCTGACCATGTGGCAACAACGCGCGAGTGTTACACCACCGCAGGTTAACCAAAGGGTTTGCCTATGAATTCCCAGGTGCAAAAACCCCCGGGTAATGAAATCAGGCACGTAACCGACCCGAGCGCCATGACAGTCGTCTCCAACAATTGCAATATGTATGAAGAAGCGGGGGAGGGGGCTCGCTTTTTCCTCTCCTCCACCTCCTCCCACCCAGAGTCTATTATCTATGCAGACAAGGGGCCTGACTCGATCAGCAAATCAACTTATCTGGCGCGGTGCATTATGGATGCGGCCAGGCCCAAACCTAGCTCCTCTTTTGCCAGCCCACTTCAAAGAGTAGGGGGAGGATAACCATCGCGCCCATTACCTTATTACTGCCTCTTACGCCCCAAAAACCGGCAAGTGTAATCAGCCGACTTCCCAGACGCAAAACGAGTATGTGAGTGAATGTGTGGTGCGAGTTAAATATAGAGCCGGTCCCTCCTACTCTTAAATGTCAACGGAGCAAAGTACAGGCGAGCACAATAGGGTACGACAAATTTAGGCGCGACTGTACAATCAGCTGTCTGTCCGTCTGACCGGGGCAAGTCATCACTGAAAAACCATTTTAACGATATTAAGTACCCAAATAATCAAGCCAAGCGTATGCAGCGACGCCTGGCGGCCATAAACCAAATTACATCCCCTCAAAAAAAAACACAGACCGAAAAAAATGGCCTCCAGCTTTTGAGGGCACATTTATCGGTTGGTCGCTCCCCGATTTTTGAACCAATCCATCGCCTTCACCTTGATCGCAAATGCGATAAATCCCATTAGCAAACACTGATTTTTTTTTTGCCCCCCTCCCCCCCCCCAAAAAAAGGGGGGGGGGGGGGAAATTGGCGAGTTATTAGGAATGCGGAAAAAAATTCCGGAGGCAATGTTTATCAAGCGTTCAAAGGAGCAAAGTTGTTTGTTGACTACCGCATCTTTGCTTCCTCCGCCATTTTTTAAATGGTCAACACTGTAAATATGGCTTTCAAAAAAAATGTGGCAAAAAAAAAAGTTTTTATATGGGCATTAATGGTGATGTACTGGTGTCGCCCCTAGCCGTTGGCGGCAAAATAGCGAATCGAACGGACGTACTGCATGCTTTGCCACTATTGACTCGTAGCGCTACCAGTAGCTACAGTGCTACACCATTCATGTCCATCACTTCAAATGTAAGAAGCTAAATTTAAAATTTAAAAAAGCTAAAATTATATTTGAAATTTCATCATCATCACCATCATCACCATCACCATCACGACATTTCCCTATATATGAGGGGTAGTCAGCGATGACGGGAGCCACAAGCTAACCCAAAATATGAACTAAATTAAAACTTTTAAAAATAAAACCTATAAACAACCCGTCCCACCCCCCACCCCTGCCCATCTCAGACGACAAACTCTCAATATTAAATTAAATTAAATTTATTTTATTTTATTTGAAATTTAAAATGCTAAAATTAAATTTGAAATATAGAGCTAAAATTATATTTAAGTATTTCAAATACAACTAAAAATATACAATTTATAAGTTAACATTAAAATAAAATTTAAAATAAAACAATTTGCAACTTGAAAATAAAAATTCACGATTTACAATT
This sequence comes from Catajapyx aquilonaris, assembly GCA_000934665.2. Taxonomy (NCBI): domain Eukaryota; kingdom Metazoa; phylum Arthropoda; class Diplura; order Dicellurata; family Japygidae; genus Catajapyx; species Catajapyx aquilonaris. The sequence goes on along the minus strand of JYFJ02004619.1, from coordinate 28,844 downwards.
TGAAAATAAAAATTTACGATTTACAATTTAAAAATAACAATTTGCAATTTAAAAATGCAAATTAAAAACTGAAGAATTAAAAATATGCAAAATGAAGTCGGTAGGCGGAACATGACATTACGCTCACATCAGGGTAGCCAACTGAACTACTGTGAGAATCCGGTAAAACCAGGCCGAAGCACGACATGAACGCATTAAAATAATTACTCCGCAATTACAAATGGCGAATATTTTGGTATTTAAAAAAAAACTCATTAAAACCGCGTGCACTCCACTCACGGTATGAAATTGGTCAACAATCCCTGCTTGCGGATCAACCTCGTTATGCAGTGGATTGTTTACCTCTGCAACCGGTTGCTGGAGTGAACAAACGCGCTGTAATTCTACAGTTGTTACAATGTGCTCGCAATTTTTTTGGGGGGGAGCTATTCCTAGACATGGCGTGGGAGTGGGTGGGGGCGAGTATGTGAGTGTGTCTGTGTTCACTTTTTTGAAAGAGGGGAGGAGGGTGGGACGGTGGGGTGCATATAAAATAAAACACCCTGGAGGGTTGGAATCCGGGTGTAATTTCTCTCCGGCGGGTTGGACCACCGGCCTTTTAAATTATAAATTCCTCCCCTAATCTTTTTAGGTCGGGTCGGATAATACATATTGATCCCACCCTCTGAACATGTACCGGTACGGGACCCCCCAAAAAATAAAAGGTGTGTCCAACGCTATGCCTAGATGGCGCTGGCTCTAAATGTCCCGAATAAATGTTAAATCACCATAAAATAATTACATTATTGAAGGCATGCGTTCAAATTTATTGTGAGAAATGCTGATCGACGCAGTGACAGTCCAACAATCAGGGTAGCCAAATGTCCCGCCAGGCACAGTACAGCCAACATAAACCCCGGAATTTTTTAAATATGCAAATGGCGTCAACACTGTCGTTTGTTTATTTACAATACTGAACACCTTTCCGAAACGTGCAACACTGCCCCAGACTGCCCAGGAAGTGCCATACCCCTCACGTAGGTGGCCCTACCACTCGCAGCAACCGAAGCAGTGGTAGCGGAGGGGATGTGGTATCCGACTGCTAATCGGGAGGTCCTGGGTTCGAATCCCGGTGGCCGTCGACCCTGACCGTGGTTTTCTGTGGTTTCCCATGGTCTCACCAGGAAAATTCCGTGGTCGTGTCCGTAATTATAAGGCCACAGCCGCTTCCTTCCGTCCCTATCCCATCCCCATATACGAGAAGTAAAAAACGAAAGCAAGAGTTCCAGGGAAAAAATTGGTGGTATCCCACCCCCCTAAGAGGGCCCATGGCTCCAGCACGGGGTACAAATTATTATATTATTATACTGCCACTCGCAGTCATGCCTGGAAAAGTGGTACTACCTGCACATATCTGATGACTCACCGCGGACAAACAGCAATCTGGAGGCACATACTCGAGCCAATGCTCGTTTATTATTTGAGCTGTTGTTTAACTTGAGCCGTTATTATATGTTATCAATGTTGTTTTATTTGAATAGTTATCTGATTTCTTGGTCAGTAATTGATTGGCTATTAATTTTGTTACTTAATTTCATTGGTTACTTATCTGCTACACTGTACTCCCGATTATTATCCGGGTGCGGATTATCCGTGCATGGCTAAAGCAAGGAAGAGTCCGAAAAATGTACAGCGTAGTCCACATATTTATTGCGTTTTTATTTGAGCTGTTATTTAATTTTAGAGGTTATTTTATCGGTAATCAATGTTATCAGTTAGTATTTTACTGTAAGTTATTTTATTTGGCCGGGTTATTTGATTTTCTTGGCTAGTAACTTTTGGCTATTAATTTTATCGGTTATTTTAGCTGTTAATTTCATTGCCTTATCTGCTATTTAGTTTTATTGGTTATTCATGTGATTTATTGCATTATAGCGTGTATTTACAGTTGACTCTGGATATAACAGACTCGAAAGGCCAGTCCTGGTAAACTTCCATAAGTCACTGTATTTTTTTACTCCTGATATAACCACTCATTTTCACCTCACGTCGGTCATAACAGACCAGTTCTTGCCCACTCGGTGGGAAAATATGGCGTTTTTGATTACTCAGCTTCTTTATCCACGCGAGTAAAGGACTGCATATACCGGAGATGGGGGTGATTTTCCCACCTGTCACTGATCTAACACCTGCAAAAAATGTCAAAACCATTCTTTTTTTTCTGGTATATATGGCAAGAACGAGACGGCAGCACAAAATTACGGATATTTATTGGTCCTGCCTCATCAGTAACGGTCAGTTATATGCAGTAGTGTGCATTATGAGCATATGAAAGCAGAAAATTCGCTGCCAAAGTGACGATTTGGCTGTAACAAACCTCGGGTTATAACATACTGCTTTCCTCGATCCATTGACGTCTGTTATATCCGTAGATTATAATTATAGCCATTTACCCCTGAAGACAGGTGTTGAACGAACATTTAATAAAATTCGAGAATTTGAATTTTCATGGCGCCTGTTACTGACTCCGTGACGTCATGTCCTCAATACCTGACTATATGGATACCGTCACCCTCCCCCCCCCCCAAAAAAAAAGTCCGTACTGAATGTATGCCTTTGATATGAAATTTATATCGTACCTGAAGTGCGGTTGGGTGGCTTTGGGAGCCCTCTTTCTTTCTTTTTTTTTTAAAAAAAAATGGTAGCGTCGCTCATCCGTACTGTAGGCCTGCGTAATGTATTCATCACATGCAGGAACCGTGACGCGTTTGTTCACAGGCAAAGGGTTAAACATTATGTGCGCTCAGGTCTTCCACCATTTTTTTTTTCTTTCCCTACTGAATTTCACGGGTAGACTGGCGGGCAAGAGGCATTATGGCCGTCAAAGAAAGTAGAAAGAGCGAGAGAAAAAAAAAACAATACAATGAAGTAGTTTCTACGTCTCATCTCTGCCAAGACTCTTCGTCACGGTGCGTAACTCCCACCCACCATTAGAACCCCCTGCATGAGCACTGTAACACCATGTACACAACCCACTATTTTACAACCTGCTATTGTGAGAAGCTATTTCCAAGAAACATTTAAAAATATCAATTTCTATTTTTATAATAAAATCAACTACAATGCATGTAACTTATTACGTAGCCATGTGACATTGCTTATGTGGCCGTATGTAACAGCCATAATGTAGCCACATGATGGCTATATGTGAGTACCCTGTATACAACCAGCTAGTTTATACACTTCTATAAGCAGCTATTTCCCAGGAACTACTGTATAATTTTTTTAAAATAAAATCAACAATGATATGTAATACATTATGTAGGCATGTGAAATTACTTATGTAGCCATACGTAATCGCTATAATGTAGCCATGATTTATGATGGCTACGTTGAGCACCGTACCACCATGTACACAACCAGCTATTTTATAAGCTGCCACTGTAAGGAGATATTTCCCAGGAACTACCTTAAAAAATTAAATTTCGATTTTTATGATCAAATCAACTATAATGCATTGCCATGATAGCTCATGTAGCCATGTGAAATTGCTTATTATGTGGCCAAACGTAATCACTATGTGTAACCATATGATGGCTATGTTGAGCACTGTATCACCCTGTACACAACCCGCTATTTTATAAGCTGGCACTGTAAGCAGCTATTTCCCAAAAACTACTTTCAAAAAATTAATCTCAAAATTTTATTATCCAATTAACAGCTCTAATGCATACAGCTGATATTTAACAGATAATGTAACCATGATGCGTAATAGCCATAGTGTAGCCATATATGAGCTATATAATGTAGCCATGAGAGAGAGCTATACAGTAGCCATTTTTGAGATCTGTAATGTAAAGCCCTGTGTGAGCTATAATGTAGCCACGATATGATGGCGATAATGTAGCCATGCCATAGCTGTAATATTATATCTATTATTAAAATAAAAATGAAGTGTCAAGGTTCAGCCTGCTTAACAACAATAATTTAATCATTGAATTCTGCATAGTTCAAAGGCAATGGATGATTTTTCTGGTAGATGCGAATCTCCTATTGTCACATCACTTCCTATTGTTGTCCTGCATAATTGTGCGTAAATATTACCCCCCCCCCCCCNNNCCCCCCCCCCCCCCCCCAGCCTTTTTTTTTTTTTTGCACAATGCATCGATCTGCTCGACTTGATGAGCATTCATGGCCATTAATTAGCCCAGGCAAAGATGAGGCGGGCGTAAATCAGGTTCTCTCCTCTACCCCCTCCTCAATGTCTCCACACCCTCTCCTCTCTCTCTCTCTATTTTTTGTGCCATGTTATTTCCAAGCCCGAGTCTGAAGGGTTAGAAATAAGAGAGTAAATTATTCACGGCCTTGCGGGGTATGGGGAGGGAAGGTTGTGGGGGATGGGGAAGGAGGGAGAAGCATAAAGGAATTTTTGGGGTAGGGGGTTTAGAGGCACCCCTCTTTTTTTTTTTTTTTTTCGAAAGACGGGGAGGGGGCGACCCTTTTTTTTTTTTTGAGGAGGGGAGGGGGTGGAAAGCGGTGGGGTATTTATAACTGTTTCCAATGCTAAAGGTAGTATACCTGAGCAAAGTTCACAGCCAAGATTGAATAATTGAAAAGGAAAAGTACCTGTATACAGATAGTATAAAATGTTTACTGGATTGTTTGCGCCAGCAATCTGAAGCCGGGGAAGCAACCGGTTGCTGGGGCGAACAATCTGCGCCTTAGTTACTATATCTACCTGTCTTCAAATTGGAGCTCGGTCCGGATTGTATTGTTACTGTGAGCCTTGATTGCTGCTGACCAAAATGCGATTTGGCACTATCAAATAACTATTTATAAAATAATAATCAATGTACCGAAACACTAGTTGGATTACGTATAATCAGTTAAATAATAACTGTTAATCACCCAATCACTATTTGGTTTCTATTTATAAATTTGCATAACTAAAACGCAGTAACTACATGAATAGCTCAAATAACCAACTATTTGGCACTAGCAATATATACCAAATGCTATTTACTACACATTTATTAATAACTACTAATAACCAAATTACTACTTGGCTCTCAAATAATTTTTTTTAAAAACTACCAGCTTATTATTTGACCAACAATCAACAACAATGAAGTACAGGTTGTCGAAACAATGCAAACATTTAACTCACTTTGCAACAATGTACTGCCACCATAGTCCTTTAGCCAATTTGGTACTTGTTCAATTAGACAATAGCAAGTGAAAGGTTATCAACACTTACCATTGTTGCATCTGAGGTCGGATTGTACCAATGTGTGTAATGATTTGACAGCCTGTCAAACAACAATAATGAAACACAGACCAACAACAATATAATACAGGTCGTCAAATCCTTACAAAGATTCATACACTCCGGCCCTGCAACGATGTACTGGCTCGTACTGTTACCTAATTGAATAGTTACTGCATCAGTTACAAGTACAGGTAGTGAAAAATTACAGATATCGACAACAATCCGGCCTTGGACTGTGCACTACTACAAAGTTGGAAAGCAGCAATCAGTTATTTGCTCACACAACAGAGTAGGTGGATAAACAAACATTGTTGGAGGCGAATCTGCCCGATAGTTTCTTGAAGCGCACAAGGTAATCCTGCAACTGCAGTATAACGCGGTTAACCGATTTTCACGCTGTTACGCCCATTAATTCTGAATGGCCACACCAGACTGGAAACTATTTTTTCTGCCCAAAAATGGGCATTATCGGCTGGCAATCACAATCCTGTACGCGTCACGTGCACCGCATTTAATTCAACTTGTATTGAAAGGGATTAACGGTCGGGTTTTGGTATTATTTAATCGCACGGCCTATTGAAAACAAAAATAATGGACGCCAAGGGATTAACACCGGGTTTGCATTCTGTGACAGGTAAAATTTAGGCAGGGTCCCACTAGCAATAATCTCCCTTTCAATGGGCATATTTCGATTGTGACTACAATTGGTATTGAGAGTCTGGCCCATCCCGGTGTCAATTGGGCTTTGTTTCATGGTGTCGGTCCGCAGCCAGGAGGAAAACGGGCACTCACCTGGACTCGTCTGCCAACTCAAGCCGCCGATGAACATTTTTCTGCAATTAAAAAAAGTCAGAATAAGTCACAAGGATAATGAACAGCAACCGTTTGTAAAGCAAACAATGCAGCGGCTTTATCGCTGCTTACATTTCCTCATACCAGTCCCTTATCGCACGAGAATGCCAATCAGCCACTAACATTTGAACAGGTTTACCGATCGGTCAAAAATTAGCTGCTGTGACACGGCACCGGGCATGCCGAATATCGGGAGAATCCCATAACAAAATCCATCCGCAGCATTTCAATATTGCATGCTCAACTATGCGCACTATTACTCTCAACATAACACTATTATACGGCCACGCATGGTTTGGCTCAAATATTAATGCAATGCGCATGACATACAGGAAATGGGGCAGGTTCCCGCAATGAACAACAATTAGTTGAATTTCGAGGCTAAGCCTGTGTAGAAGTTATCGTAACGTGGGGCAATAACACCAGAGACGCGATATCTATTACACAATCAAACAATTCAAACTTACAGATAATTTTAAAAAATCCACCTGCAAATGCATAATGTAACGGTACGATGTAAACACATGGAGAAAAAAAAAATGTACAGTACAAGGATGCACGGCTGACAAAAACAAGGCGAGTTACATAACAGGATTTATGATAGTGAAATGAACTCATGTCACTGTATTACTACAACATGACCTTAATTTTTTGCAAGATGTGTGCAAGTCCATGCAAATTTGATCCCATTTTCTACTCTATTGCTAAATGCTTATGGACCAATTTAACCAATTACTATCAAATTTACAGACAGAATATTGCACATGTTTAGCATACTCTTGACAGAAAAATTATTACACACACTCTAATGTGCATGCAGTTGCATTTACAGTGTACGCAGCCAACCTGCAGGAGTACTTCTGATTATAATTACTTGTCGGTAACGCTTGCAGGTACGTGTGATTACACAAGAAAAAGTACACGAGTGGCCCAACTGTATAGTTACCCACTCATACATGCGCAAACATACCGCATGCCCATACTTGTGAGTTATGACCCGCACTGCAACAATCCTGAATTTTAAATTCAATTATTGAGTCAACAATATTACCCTAGACCTGCACAACCATAAAAGTGCAACCAGATATGTAATTTTAAAACATGAATAATCAAACACTATAGGTACCACATGTAACAAACATTACTATTAAAATGTATGCAAACATGTGTATGCAAACATACAGTAATTTTCAAACAAACATAACACCCGTTAAAATTAGGCAAATGGCTGAGAGTAAAAGTACATTAATTTTCGGCTAATGTTTTTACATAAGTCATACTGGCATTACCTAGTTCAATGTAACTTGTTTCTGCTAATTCTGAGCAACTTTTAACTCATTATAATACACATACAGTGTATTGTGGGAAGGGATTTTGTTTTATATTTTACTGCGATGTGTACCAGCCAATAACAAATCCTTTATGCAGCGGACACTTTGCAGAATCTTGCATGATTTTCAGTGAATTTCAGCAAAATGTAAACATGTTCAGCATTACAACAAAAATTGTGCCATCGAGCAACTCGGTTACCAACATATTTCTCTGAATTTTTGAACCCATTATGTTACGGCCACAAGCATCCTCTCTGCTCAGTAATTTTGCACCTATATTTTTCACGCTACAATTATTGCACATTCTGCGACCAAGCGTTTGTCAAATTAAAGACTAACGAATAAAGCCAATCCACCTACGAGCTACTACGCTATTTTCACCTGCCGCTATTCAAAACTTAAATTAAAAGCATTTCCAAGCATCTGCAACCTAATTTTTGCAAGTGTTCTTTCAGAGCAAAGGTTCAGCCGTTACTGCCGTACGATTTTAATCAATGACCACCGGAAACGGCCAAACTCCCTCTACAGGCCTGGTCATCTTATCACAAATATCTTCATACAAATGCATAGTGCGTTCGGGATAGTTTTTAGTTTCAGTTTTACACTTCCGACGAGCCTACGAACCCACACCCTGCTAATTGCAAGGCAGACACGTGAAATTCGCTTCCATACTCAAACTTCTGAACAGGGCTCTCGTAACCCCAACTTTTCACGCTACAAACTGCGGCCAGATATTCATGTAAGATTCAACTAACACGTGCAACTGAATTATGGTACAGTTAGTACGTAACGCACAGGAGCTAACCATACTTTGTCGTTACAGTGTGGTTAGCTCCTACAGCTCATTAGGAGTTAACCCAAGGGGTAAATCACTCTGCAGCTGAGCGTACAACGGACTTGGTCAGAACGGACATGACGAGTGAGTTAACCGTAGTTTAAGTGCGTAACACTCAAGAGATAACCGCAGTGTAACTTTTTTAGCTTCTACGGCTCATTAGGAATTAACCTTAGTTTAATTTTCCGGCATTACAGTTCAGTAAGTGCGTAACTAACAGGAGCTAACCACACTTTGTCGTTACGGTCCGGTTACTGCCTACAGCTCATTAGGAGTTAACCAGAGTTTCATTTTCCGGCAATGCTGTACAATGTTGTCGTGACGGTGCAGTTAGCTCGGAGTTAACCTTAGTTTAATTTCCCGGCATTGCAGCCCAGTAAGTGCGTAACACTCAGGAGATAACCAGAGATTTACTTTTGTTATCTAGTCAATTAGGAATTAACCTTAGTTTAATTTTCCGGCATTACAGTTCAGTAAGTGCGTAACAGGAGCTAACCGCACTTTGTCGTTATGGTCCGGTTACTACCTACAGCTCATTAGGAGTTAACCTTAGTTTAATTTTCCGGCATTGCAGCACAGTAAGTGCGTAACACTCCGGAGATAACCAGAGATTTACTTTTGTTATCTAGTCCATTAGGAATTAACCTTAGTTGAATTTTCCGGCATTACAGTATAGTGAGTGCGTAACAGGAGCTAACCGCACTTTGTCGTTATGGTCCGGTTACTGCCTACAGCTCATTAGGAGTTAACCTTAGTTTAATTTTCCGGCATTGCAGCACAGTAAGTGCGTAACACTCCGGAGATAACCAGAGATTTACTTTTGTTATCTAGTCCATTAGGAATTAACCTTAGTTGAATTTTCCGGCATTACAGTACAGTGAGTGCGTAACACGCAACCGCACTTTGCTGTTACGGTGTGGTTTAGCGGCTCCTACGGCTCAAGTTAACCGTAGTTTAATATTCCAGCATTGCGGTATGCGTAACGCTGAGCTAACCGCAATGTAATTTTTTTTTTTGTTATGATGTGGTTAGCTCGTACTAACCACAGTTTAATTTAATTCTATTTTAACTTATTATACTCACAAATTCTGCAAACCCTCCCCCCCAACAGAATTTCGAACACATTTTGAAACCCACCAAAAATATTTTTTTTCCAAACACACCCGGTACCCCCAGATTCCAACCCAAATCTGACCCACAACCCTTCCTGACCCACACCCTTAAAAATTACCCACGAATCCGGCACCGCCAACCCTAAAAACCCGCGTCGAAACGAACCAACAACCGGACCCAGCCGCCCTCCAGAAAATTCCAGAACAAAATCTAGGCCCAGCGTCACGTGCAATGGAAACAAAGGGCCGCCAATTTTTCCGCCCAAATTAAATTTTAGCGTCCCTTTTAATTTAGCGTTTTTTTTAAAAAAAATTGTCTTGCAAATTGGGCCATTTTTTAATTTAATTTTAATTTTTTTAAAAAAAGCGGGGTTGCCATTTGCATGGTTGCCAATTGCGGTTGCAAAATGAGCAGGGGAGCCAACACAACAATGCTGGTTGCTGCTTGGTTGCTAGAGTTTGTAAACTGGTGTTGAGGTCAGTGGTCAGTGCTTACCCGGGGTCATTGGGCACCTCAGCGGCATTGGCGGCCGAGCTGTCCTGCTGCGGTGCTTCCATATCGCGCCCAACAGACAGCCGGCAGGGTTACCAACACTTTTGTGCGCTTTCCTCTTCTTTTTAATTATTTGTTTTTTCCCCCCCGACAATTAACACAAAATAAATTGGCGATCCCCCCCCTCCTCCCCCGTTATGGTTGTCCGGAAGTTTGTTGTCACCAGAAATAATAAAAATTTGTTCCCAAAAATAATAATAACAAACACTTTTGGACGATATTCCGCGTTAAAATTTTTGTCGCCCCCACTTGTTTACCGCATTGACGAAGGATTCCCGGGCGGTGGGGGGGTGGGAGGGAGGGGTAAAACACGTGTGAAATAATTTAAAAAATAGTTCACTAAAATGTGTGTTGTGTTTGAGAGTGGTGGGGGGACGTGTTTTGTTTCCTTTTTTTTTAGAGGGGGGGTTTGAAAAAAGGGGGGGGAGTCGGGATGCCGACCCGACCGGTGGCGATCTAAACACTGCACTGAACTGATGGGAGAGGAAGAAAGGGGGGAAAGGGAGGAGAGAGGGGGAAGGGGGGAGGGTAGGAAGGGTTGGATGGAGCGCAGCTGCTATTTGGGGTAGTAGCTGGTTGGGAGACGAAAAAGCACCGCCTTTGGTGTAGCCTGGAGTTAGTTTGGTTTGGTTTATTAGGAAGAAGCCAAAGCAACTGTGGCTATCTGGCTGTAAGAAGAAGCAAAGGTGGGACAGATGGAGAGAGAAACGAAGAGGAAAAAGAAGAGAGGAAAGACTGGTATCTCTCTTAGTCTGTCTCCTATCCCAAAGACCTGTCCGGCTTGGGAGGCCCTACCAGTAGACGAAGCTACCGCCGGCATAGCTCTTGGGGTCACGGGAGAAACGCAAACCCCACCACCACTATAAGGTGGAGACACCAGTAATGACAATAGCAATACACAGTGCTTCACATCATACTCCTAATTCCATTATTCTCTCCATCTGTTTATATGTCCGTGTCAGTCCCCCGCATCTCTTCTGTTACGGTAGGGCACTTAGAGAGACTCCGCCACACAGGAATTGGCGCTGGCGTCGCTCGAGATTGTCCCCAAGACCTGTATACTGGACCCCGACGTCTCGAGTTGAACTCTAGGATGCGATTCTGCGTGACGTCAAAATGACGTAGGCTGGGTGCCTCCCCTGCCCCGGATTGGTCTGCATACGTCATTTTGACGTCACGCAGAGTCGCATCCTCGAGTTCAACTCGAGCAAGGTGGATGTAATTCGGTGGCTCCTCTCGGGGTTTGTTTGTGATGCCCGTCAGCAAGGCAAAAGCGGGTTCAAATTTTCTCCGCCAGAGCGCACTTGCGTCGACATTAGGAACAGGCTGAGGCCCAGGCGTTAGTAAATATGTTCACTTTTCTACTTTCAGTCTATGGTTCCAGGCCTGGTCAAGCGTCTGTGGTCTCAAAGATTAGAGAATAGAAGAGAGCCTATTCACTTTTTTTTGAGGTCGGCCTAATGTCGATCGTCGCGCGCTCTGTCGGCAGATTCCTAAGCTGATTTCCCCTTCGAGAGAGGCTTCACGCATAAGTGGAGGCACCGCTGTACCTGCACCGCGAACTCGAGACAGCCTCGGCCAGTATACGGGCCCTGGCCAGGGAGCATATACTACATAAGAGGCGCAAACTTCTGTCGGCGCCTTTGATGTTCGCGTCTCTCTGTTTGGGGCCGTTCCCAAGGCTAGCGGCCATTTTGAAGTGTGGGCAACGCCAACGAGGTATAAATAGGGTAGGCCTACAGGCAAAAATAGGGTCCGCCATCTTTGATGGTTGTGGGGGCCAACGAGGTATAAATAGGGTAGAGGCCGAAAAGCTTTCCAACCACGTGGAAAGTGGCGCCACCACTTTGATGCAATTGGCGGCCATGCCACTTCACGGCAAAAGAGCATTGGTGGTATACAGAAGTAGACAGTAGCGCCATGCGGCCAGAGGGAAAACTAGCCATGAGTTTACCAGCTCACGCGTGTTATTCCGTGAAATGTCATGGCCGCCAATTGCTTCAAAGATGTCCGACCTTTACGGCCTTTATACTATTTATATCTCGTTGGTGGCGGCCATGGCAACTACACGGCAAGAAAGGCAAGAACACGCGCGAATCAAAGATGGCGGACCCTATTTTTACCTGTACCCTATTTATACCTCGTTGGCGTAGAGTTACTCACGCTTCAAAGTGGCCGCCAGCCTTGGCAACGCCCCAAACAGAGAGACACGAAAATCGAATGTTTGCGCCTCTTATGTAGTATATGCTCCCTGCCCAGGTCATGATCTTAGATTACTTAGAATACTCAGGTCTGGTCACTCCCAATTATCACCTGCCGGGGCGTTTTGCACTTCAGAGCGCCATGAGACAGCTTTTCGTCACGGCTGGATTATGTGGCGACCCTACCGGACTACGCTGAACTTAGGTAGAAGAGAAGCCGCTACATGCGGGCCCAACGTGGCCGCCGGCGACCATGTTGGGTCCCCCCAGCTCCATGTCACTTCCCCCCTAGTTGTACGGATACGGTAGTTTAATGCCTGTGTCTCCGCCAGGCTGGGAATTTGGCGCTGGCGGCGCTACATTGTTCGCTATCCGCCATCTTTTTCAAGGTACACTCTAGTGGTAAGTCTGCGGAAGGAAAGGAAGATCGAGCAGACTACCCGCTACCTACCACAGGAGTTGCACCTTGAACAAGATGGCGTCTTGGCGAACGATGGGACACAGTTATTACATTACCGTATTCGAGGAGTGTCATAGGGCTGGGCCCCCCAATGTAGCGCTGACCTTTTTGTACCTATGAAGTTCAGCGTAGTCCGGTAGGGTCGCCACATAATCCAGCAGTGAAAGGTCTTATGGAGCTCTCAGGTGACTGGGTGAGCACCCCATGCAAAACGCCCCGGCAGGCGATAAGATAAGACTGTAGGGGTAGTGTCCGTGGGCTGCCCCATGCGCACTCGGGCTGGCGGGCCGTGGCGGGCTAATCTTCGGGTGAGGGCTGAGGGCATATAATTCTCTAATTTAAAGAAACACATTTTTAAGAACACGCTTTATGGGGTAGCGAACTCGATTCTGAGAGATCTATTCAGCCGTCGGGCGTGGAGGTTGCGAACTCACCCACTCACGTGACTACTACCGTTATCTGGCGTGGAAGTTGCGAAGTCACCCCTAACGTGAATACCTACCGCTAGATGGTGTGGGAATAGCGAACTCGATACACGCGTACTCACACACATCCGTGGCAGTGAATACTTGCATTAAGCGTGTAATAATAAAAAAAGGAGAATGCCTCGATTTCTGTGCATGTACGTTTCCTACCTGTTTCCTACCCATCCAGGAGGATTTTCCAGTGGTTTGGTTTGGATTTGTTCAAGAACGGTTCAGAAGACGACAAGGCGTCCGCCCGAGTGCGCCTGGGGACCGGCTGGAGTGCCGCCAGAGCCAATGCCTGGGTGGCAGAGACTCTACTACTCTAAGTAGGTCTACACTACCGTCACCATACATAAGGCTAGGCTGGGAGTTGCACGGGCCTGACGATATGCCACTACCAGCAGTTGGCGCAAAGTCTTCACCTCCGCTCCCGACTGGAACTTTTAGCGAAAGAATGGTCTGATAATATGTCACGTTCAGCTCCGCTTCCACCCGGGTCTTTCCCAATATAATGTGGACCCCCGAATCGCTCTGCAAGGATACTATTACTGCGCATGCTCAGAAAATACGGTTGGTGTGAAGTCAGATAGTTCTTTCGCTTAAAGTACATGCACGTTGGTGATGAGTCAGCGCGGGCAAAGCCCACCTGGGCTTCCGTTGAATGTGCCCGATCCTCTCTGACAGCTATAAAGTGAACCTAGCTGTTTCCTGTCGTTATTGAACGGGGACATTATAACTATAACTACATGCACCTAGGTGATGAGTCAACGTGTGTAAGGGGATAGAGTCACGGCTATAGCAAATTCTGTATATGGTTTAACAGGAATTAATAATAAACCATGGAATTAAATAACGGAATAAGAACCGAAGAAGGTTGGTGTAGTAGTTAAGGAGTCCGACTGCTAATCGAGAGGTCCTGGGTTCGATTCCCGGGGCTGGCCTGACCGTGGTTTTCTGTGGTTTCTCCTCCCAGTATAATTCCGGGGTCGCTTCCGTATAATAGGCCACATCAGCCACTTCCCTCCTTCTCTATCCTTGGCCCCATCCATCTATGAAAGTTTCAGAAAGAATTTGAGTAGTAAAATGGGGGTATTCCACCCCCCTAATGGAGCGCTGATTCTCCCAATGGGGTAAAATAAATTAAATTGAATTAAAAATAAAGGAATAAGATATAAAGTACATAATAAAATGAAAAGCAACTTAATTTAAAAAATGGTTGACTTTTCGTCCCACTGCTATAGTTACTGCTAACTTATTAGCAGTACTACCTGTGTTGCGGATGGTTACTACTAAGTTAGCAGTAACTAGCAGTGGGACTAAAATTGCACCCAAAGTGAATATAAAAGAAAATATAAATGTCAGCAAGGGAAATAAATACACACAATGAAATGAAGTTGTACAAATTAATAACGCAGATATGCGATAATTATACAACTAATAAAATAATCACATGGGGTTGAATTTTCGTTCCGCTGCTAGTTACTGCTAACTGCAACAATGGCACTGCTAAGTTAGCAGTAACTAGCAGAGGGACGAAAATTCCACCCATACTTAACAGAATAAATAGCACAAGTGTAGTCAACAGGCGAACAGGGTTATTCAATAATAGCAAATATGGAAAAATTAATGGTTTCATGGTAAAATCTAATAACGACATCATAACAGTTACAAATTAGTCGTGACAACAATAAATATTATTACAAATTTAGTGTAAGCTATAAAAACTGATATAACAATCATAACGCATCCTGATATAATAAAATAACATAACATGGGAATCGGCCAAATAATTCTAGCTGATAGTGGGAGCAGCCTGTTCCACATAACTGTTATAGCTCTGCGGATAGTTGCTGTTTTATTGGGCGGGGGTATTTCCGGACCAATCAGAAGCTGCTGTATTCCACATCAGTATGGGTCTGGCTATGGATATACTTCGAAAGCCATTTTGAATCCGGCTGCCCTTAAGCATTTCCTTGGAGTGCTGATGGTCATACGGGACACAAAATGTGGCCGATGCAAATGTCGACCCATACATTTAACAAAATTATCGCATGCGCCGTTATGTACCGGTGTAGTAATGGGCGTGGCCGTCTATTCTTGAATTATGTCCAAAACAACGGCCGCGATTGGCCTGCTCTGCGCGGCCTCCGGACCCCCGTATCAGTCCGGGGAGAGCGAATTGTTGCGAAGTCCAGACCCTATTGTTGCCAAAAGCCATATTGTGTCCCGAAATTTTCTGTCCAGAAATAACATTAAATTGAAGGTCAGCCTACTCTTACGTGTATAAGTAAAGAGCAGGACGCCATTTTGTGTCCTGTGTGTGTGTGGTCCGCCATTTTGGATCCCCCAGCCAGTGTTGCCTGATCGGTCCCACATACTCGACATATGCATATGCAGACTTCCTGCATGTGATGTTCCCCTAATCCTGCGGGAAACTACGGGAACGCTACCCGACACCGCAACACACACTGATCCACACACTCACATGTGTGTGTGGCACCGCGTGTGTGTGTCGCCTCGACCGTCGCGTCGCGTCGGGCCACGCACTTTTTTTGATGATCGCAGCAGCATATCCACCTGTGTTGCATGTGACTCCTAGGTTGGAAAGCCAGGTCATTGCAAAAGAAGCGCTCTATATTTTTATAGAGCATTGGTTGGCTAGATGGGGAGGGGTGGGCTTGCCCGCAACCAAATAGGATGCGACTGGCCTCCGGAGCATCTAAGTGTTAGGGTTTCGAAATAAGGCAGGAGGTGGCATCGGAATGCGGGGCGTACCGTACAGAGAGTACGACCAAGTCATGTTCGCCTTGCACTGAAAAAGTTCATAGTCGCGTAACAGCGTCAAGTTTGCCCAATTGCCGCTACTCCCAGCCGCTACTCGTAACATGTTCGGTAACAGCTTAACTGTTCTGAAAGCGACGGCACGAACAGGGCATGCCATGCACCTGAACAGTACCCACTTTCAGCTCCTGTCTACTTATGTCCACCTTGCAGAGAAAGGCGTCTCTGTGCCGTTGGGCCCTTTTGCACTGCGCCCTTCCGTTCCGTTTTCCCCACCCGCTTTTGAGGGACAGCGTCCTATTATTACGATAGACTACCTTTGACGTCACGCGCCTTCATACTCGCACTGACTGACTGACGTCATATGTTGCGCACCTCTATGAACATTATAGGCGCCTGACGGGCCACTTGTTTCGCTCCCAAGGGGAGGGCACTGATTCGTCATCGACTCATAATAACATTATACTACATTATAGCTCTCTATTATATATTGCACTACATCTAATGTGTTATATTACAGCTATTATAATTGTTGTATTCTAGCTAATATATATAGCAGGTAATTCATATTTCCTCTATTATTTTGTAGCCTGACCAGTCACCAGATTATGTAATACCTGGAAGAAAATAATATGTACTATTGTAGAAGTTTTATTATATATTACAGATATTATTACAGCCATTACACTCTTATAATATACAGTACGTAGCCTATAATAATTAATTACATTATAGTTATAGGTTCATAGCTAATACATTGTTACACTGCCGGGTATCTAATGTTATAGTACAGCTAATATATTGATATTACGTTGCAGTTAATATAATAATGTCTGCTACAGTTGAATCCGGATATAACAGACTTCAAATTGATCGTGGCAATCGATCTGTTATTATCAAGGTCTGTTATAGCCGAATACACAAGACATAATATAATTATATTATACTGTATTTATAGAAGCATTAGCTCTTGATAGAAGTATGCCGGACCGCCCTTTCGACTGTTATAACCGAAAGTCTGTCAGAATAAACGTATTAGGTTGTAGCTATTTTGATATATATAGCCATTATTATACGTCGATTTATAGACTTATCATTCATTCATTCATTTCACTCACGGCATATAATATATTAGCTAGGATAATGTTAGACTCTGTACAACACATTAGACTAATATAATAGATATTACATCGCATCATAGCTGTTATGTTATATTAGTCTAATGTTACAGCTAACATTATTCTAGCTAATATATTGTGTATTATATTGTAGGCATTATAATAATTATGCTGCCGCTATAAATAATGAGAAATGTAAAATGGGGTCTAAACTAATATTCCCAACGTCGACAGAGGCTAATATTAGCTGCTATTGGACAAAGTGACTTAAATAAGCAGCTTAGTGCCAAAAGTCTCTGAAACATATAGGAACACTCTGCACGAGCACTATGGCCTCAAGAGCTTTTCATTGTTACCTTCATTCAGCTTTATTGCTGTCAGAAGGTCTACTTATTATCCGGATAACTGCATTATTGTTCTGAATGGAACCGCATGTCATTGTTGTACAATGAGGTTTCTGACCGCTCGTTCTTTACATAAACTATAAGCGCATTATTTCGACCGTTAACGCCACTCGGTAATAACAAACGACCATATTATCCGTTTTACAAGCCGGGTTGAAAAACAGCAAAGAGTGTGTGTCGACCTCCTTTTGATGAATTTTTGTGCCCCTGTCCCCCGCCTTCTTCCAGCCGGACTTTTCCGGATCGAGTTCAACTAGAGAGAGTGTTGGTTAAAAAGGGGGGCCCGATGGGCGACGCAGCTGCTGCCGCCAGGCGTCCACCTCCTGCCTCGTGTTCCTGCCTCCTGATAGGAGCAAGCGCCGAGGTGCCGGTGCGCTCACCCTGTGGCCACGCCCTCTTCTATTATACAACGCGGCCTACGACGACCAATCCCCCTCGCACCATCTCACGGCTAGAAGGAAAAGCTCAGAGAGAAGGAGAGAAGCTGATTCGAGCTCCAAAAGTAGCTTCAAGACAGATGGAGCTGCGATGCTCCTTTCAAGTAGATTTCAAGGGTTGGTGACTCCAGCAACCTGCAGTTCAAACAGACTTTCGTGACTATATTGCTTCTCTAACTTCTCTAATCTGGTGTAATAATAATAAATACCCAGGTAGCACACTTCGTTGGCCCGATATCGGCGAATGACACCGGGCCAGTGTTGGGGAGCGATGTCGGGCCAATGTAAAACGGTTAACTTTTTGTCACATCGGGCCGACGTTGGCATCCGGTGTTGGGCCGATGTTGGCATACGGTTCTGACCCGATCTACATTATACCCACGTAAATAAAAACGATGTAAATATATGACAAAGGGCGGGTTTCACCAACCTGGTTAAAATTTAGAACCTCACGGTTATGCCTTGCTTATAATTATGTGAGCAAACGAATGACAATAAAATGTGCCAGTGATTAATAAACATGTTATTAAAATGTATAAATGTCTAACTGTAAGTAAAGATGTAAAAATAAATACATGCACAAATAACAGAAATCAAATAACAACAAGTAAATAAATAAATAAAATTAAAGGAAATGCGATTATAAAAAGCGAGGTAAATAATATATGCCTTGCATAAACACTAATGTAGATAAGTAAATAAACCAAAGTAAACGATTGTTCCGTTGACGACAAAAGGCAAGAGCGCCAACTGAATTGGGCAACTTTTGACACGGTCGGTGAAGTTCAATTCGTGTCTGCAATAATTCTAGGTTGGCAACACGGTTCTTTTCCTTATGATAAATTCGTGTGTGTCTTGCAATGCATGATCTCATCAAGGTCAACTGAGACTCACAACAATGGCGAGCTGGAATAATGGGTGTGTAGAAATGATGACACCCCCTTTTGAAGGATGTTCCCCTGATGGGAAAGGTCCTGTTTGGAGCGCCCCATCTGAGACGGGAGTCTCCAGGACACAGATCGATTGTCCGCTGGAGCCACGAGGGGGGATCCAAAGTGGATGGTGGTCCCTGATGGTCTGGACCCAAAATGGAGGTGCGTGGGCGTGACGGGGGAGCAGAGGGGAACGCTCCCGATGCGATCCGGCTTGCCAGGGCCACAGAATATCCGGGGAGAAGGTTACGGGAGGGAGACTCTCCTTTGATCGAAGGGAAGGAGCCAAGGCAACTAAGGCCAATCTCCGGGAACACGCTCTCCCAGTCATTAACTAACTACAGTATAACGAAATAACTAGTTAATAACTAAATGAACGAAATAAAAAATAAATAACTGAATGAATGAATGAACGAATGAACGAATAACTATTAAATAAACGACTTATCGCATGAATGATTCAGTGAATGAATAAATAAATAATTGAATGAATATACAACTAATACATAGATGATTGAATGAATACATTCAACTAATACATACACAGATGACTGAATGAATAAATAACTAATAAATGATAGTTGAATTCATTAATAACTCCTGTCAATGAATGAGTAAAGAAAGAAAGAAAAGAAATTATTAAAATAGACAAAAAAAACTCAATGGCGTAATCAAAAATAGTAAACTATCATCAGCATTTGAAAGTTTTTTATTGTTCGCCAATATATTATGTGACAAATTCATCAAGGTCGGATTGTGCTATTGACGCACATAAATTATTTTTAACAAAGAACATAAAAATGAATGGAATGACGTATACCAAGTCATATAACGCAATTTTTAGCTAATAATTTCCGGTTGGTTGATTGGCTCATTATTTTCCGCCGTAAACGACAAAGATTGCAATATTATTAATATTCCACGCATTGCAGAATTGGGTGTGTCGTCATCACTGTCTCACTGTATTGCATCCATTGTTGGCCTGTGGTGGACTTCCTGTAGGTTACTAAAATATTGCGAATTATTCAGATAAATGCTACTGGATCGGTTGTTTTGTACAAAAAAATAATGTCATTTTGGCACCATTAATGTGTCTGCAAAATATATTGTTGCCCTGAAGTCACACAACAATGAAAGAACCGGCTGTTGCTGAGTTACGCGGTAACACATTACCTTTGTTGTACTGCTTAGAAGCTAATTAGAGCATTGAGAGACTTCTCTGCTCTGTGGACACATCCACGCAGAATAATTAACTAAGAAAAAGTGAGTTACACTTTCATTTGTCATTGTCACAGACGTAACAATATATGGCTCCAAAATTCGTTTCAGGAAAATAATCAACCCTCATTGAAATCTGCTAAGAAACTGGTAAGTAATTATACATGTCTGTATTCTAGTGACAGGATGATCCAACTGTCCTATTGCTGTTGCAAGCTGCTTATTATTAACCAGTTACTTTAACGGTATTAGCTGCCA
This sequence comes from Catajapyx aquilonaris, assembly GCA_000934665.2. NCBI lineage: Eukaryota > Metazoa > Arthropoda > Diplura > Dicellurata > Japygidae > Catajapyx > Catajapyx aquilonaris. The sequence goes on along the minus strand of JYFJ02004619.1, from coordinate 8,637 downwards.
ATATTAAGCAGAATTTGATCTCATAAATGCAAAGGATTTGTACACGCCAAGACTTTTGACAATAGCTAAAAGTAACTGTGTAAGCTTAAGAATAAGCAGCTTAGTGAGAAAAATTAACTGATAGTATGTTGATAGTAGCCAACAATCACTGACACAGATATCATACTTAAATGGCCCTCCTTATGTATTTATATTTTCCTTCACGATGTACCGATATATCGATATTCCTGGGTGGACTCTTGGCTGCATGCGCGATGTGACGCCAGAGGCTACTCTAAAGTCTAAACGTGCATATCATTTCTGACAAATATTTCTTTACAGCATAATCGTCTCTCCTTTCTGAGTTCGACCAGTAGCGTCACGTGCTGCCTTCAGCCAATGGCCAGAGAGAAGTGTCCCGAATCGCTTAGAACCGACTCCCTCCGAAGCTTGGTGAAGGCTGTGGTAAGATGGTGCGTCAACCTGGAACCGGGCCAATCAGAGAGCGGGATCCGGGAGTTCGTGTCCCGAGAAATCCCGTACTTCCTCGCAGACGAGTACATGTCCCATCTGCTGAACTTGGGTTCAGGCAGGCGACGCAACGGTAGTTACGCGCCGGCTACCCCCAACATGTCAGCTGCATTGCACCCGTGCTGCACCAGGCTGGTTATCCCCTCGTATTACTCCGTGGCATGGACCGAGCTCATCTTCAGGAGCTCCATGATGCGCTGTCTCCAGGAGCTTAGGGTCATCCCGGGGCCGGATACTGAGGTCATGAGCCAGTGCTGGGTCACCGAGGCAGGGCAGCTTCGGAGGCTGAGGATGGAGGGAGTGACGGTAGATCAGGCAGTGTTGGGCAGCCTATCACAGAGGTGTAGGCAGCTGGAGGTTGTCGAGTTCACATGTCGGCTGTCACGTCGCAACATACACAGGTCAGCTGTGGTGGACGTAGTGCCATTTCTATCACATAGATGGCGCAACCGAGTGCGCACCACACTTCGCGCAGAGTGCACTGTTGGAATTATCAATGATGGCTGGTAAGCTCTCTGTATAAAACCTAGTGAGTTGCACTTATTTCCAACGCTACGCTTGGGAAGAAACAAAATGGCCGACGTTTATTGCGACGTTGCCAATCGCGATGGCGTAAACAGGCTTATGACAATGAAGCTGCGCGAGTGTGGGTGCGCACTCTGTTGCGATCGTAAAATAATTTTTCTGTAATGACTCACCTACGACAGACCCAAGCAAATTTTACTGACAGGCTGTCCAGGTGTGCCAACCTGAGAGTGTTCGGCATCACCCACGACAGCATGACCGCCTCCAGAGCTGTCCTGATCCTGGACAATTTCTCTAACCTGGAGCGGTTCGTCGTCCCGGCTTCCATCATGTCCGAGATGGTGTCCCGTTGCATGCGAGGGCCGTACCGCAACATGCGTGACCTGGTGGGCACCCTGGCCTGCCCGACTCACTTGGACAAGCTGACCGCGAGTTTCCCCAACCTGCAGAAGCTGGAGGTCAACCTGACCGGACACGAAGGACAGGACATGCCAATCAACGACTTGGTGCAGCTACGTGATCTGAACCTGACTGGTGGGACGCCCCATGAGTTGAGGGTGTTGTCTAGTGTGTCCACGTGCTTTCCGCGTCTGGCCACACTGAGCGTCGCGTCGTGCCACCGTTTCTCCGACGTGTTTTCGACCGTCCTTCCCGGACTGTCCGATCTGACGTTGATTACCTTCACGGACCTGGACTTGATCGAGGTGTCCAGGGTGTGTCCTAACCTCACATCGTTGATACTGGTCGGATGCGAGATGGCCCCGGGTAAAGCCTACGAGCCGCCCCGATTCCAGCGTCTCCAGAAGTTGCGTCTGTTCAGCTGCGGCGGACTGGAGCAATGGCATGTCCACTACCTGCTTGACCACGCTTGTAGTCTGACCGAGCTCCACTTTTATGCCGGACAAGACCCGGTTCTGTGTGATTCACTGGTGAGCAAGATCGCTCGACGTCGCAGACTCTCTCTTCTGCGACTCCTGGAGCTGACTGGTGACTCTCTGACTTCCAACGCCATCTTTCATGTCCTGGACGGGTTCGGAGACTGTCTTCGGTACGCGTTCCTGGCAGGGAAGAACCTCAGGGACTTATCGCTGGATGAGAAGCAGAGGATGATTGCGGGGTTGAATAAGCTGCAAGTTGGGCTGGTCGTGAATGACGACATGTATCTGGCGTAATTTGTTTTTCTTAAATTAAACGGGCGTGTCAGATTACTGTTTACTCAATTACTGGTGGGTACTACGGTAGCTGGTGTCGCTCCAGAGTTCTTATGGCGGTTCCTGCGGACGACAGCACCACAGCTGGATCAGCACGTTCGCAGAGTCGCAGCTTAGTTCTCATCAATCAAGAGTGAATTGCCGCTTCGGCGCTGCTGTAGCCTCCACACTCTCCTGGCGGACGATTACTGAAGCGGTGCATCGATATGGGTTCGCATCGATATATCGACGCACTGCTTTTAGAGGCAGCTTTAGTAGTAGTCCGCCAGGACCGCCACTGTCGTTCGGGGAGTAGGGGCAGCGCCGAAGTGGCAACTCCCCTCCCTACGAGTGGGAGCAAGAGCTGTGGGAGCAAGTAAGCTCACGGGGTCCCCATTAGGCTGGGGTAGGAGTGTCAGATGTGGATTTCAAATGGCTGTCAATGGTGACAAAATTAACAGTGAAGAGAATCTAAAATGGCTGCATATATGCACAGACACTGACTGTTATATGGATTAATATACATTTTATTTACCTGAGGATGTTTTTTACTGAAAATACATAACTTACCAGATGATTCATCTGGTTTTCAGTTATCATACAATCACCTTTTGAGCCTCTCGGAACCCAACAATAGTACACAATGGATCCGCCTGGAAATAGCAACTTTCACAGTAGTTCAAGGCCTGTATGGCAATTGCACTGCTACTTATGCATTCGGTAGCATTTTGATGTCATTAAGTGCGTGCCCTCTTTTCATCGCAAATATTTGTCAAATATGATTGTATGTTCCACCACATGCGCCACAGATGGGCTATAAAAATATAGTGGCACAGTAGATCGTAACTAGAATGAGTCGAGATGTTGTCGCACCTGGTGATAGTCGCAGGCCTATTGGGATCACACGTGGTGATGGGAATATCGTACGAGAGGTGCGACTTTGCCAAACTGTTGGTGCAACACTTCGACAGAAGCGTGGTTAACAGCTGTAAGTTAATTCAATCTCAATTAAATGTAATACCGGTATATTAGTTAAATGTCAAAACCTAGCAGCACTCAAAATTTTTGTACATGCACCATATTAACAACACACTCAGTAGCTTTTTTTAAAATAAAAAAAGCTCCTTAAAATATTTTGAAAAGCTCTTTTTAAAGCGTTGTTTTAGTTAAGTTGATTATTAACAGCTATTTTTATATTGTATAAATATTAGTCGGTTACATGGGGTTGCACATTACCGCCTTCAACACACGTGCAATTCCAAACCAGACTATTTGCAGCTAATACTTGTAATACATAACCACTAATGCAACTGTTACAAAGTAGTTGTTTAACAATAAGCAGTTGAGATTCACAAAATTGCGAAATCATACTTTTGATAACCACCAAAATAACCGTTACAATGTAGTTGCTACGATGCTTAATAATAAGCGGCTTAGTCACAATATTGCTACTACCTTTGATAACCACTAAGTTACAATAACTGTCACAAGATAGTTTTTTATTTGTATTTGTAGCTCATACATAAATCTACTAATGTAACCGTTACAAAGTACCTGCTTAATAATAAACAGCTTAGAGTCACAAAATTTCTAACACTTTTTATAACCCCATATACAGGGTGATCAAACTTTTTTTGGTCGTTTTAGTTATTGACAAATTCAGCCTAAGCTGCTTATATTGTAGCCCGTAACCTGGCCACCCCGTCCGGCGGGCCAATTCAAACATCGGCACATGGAGAGCGCTTCCATTGTTGCAATGCTTACAAATCGAGTCAGTGAGTGCGAAGGCAGAAGAGACCCGTCGCTGGGTCGTCCGCGTCACTCACTCGATTTGTAAACAGTGGCAACAATGGAAGCGCTCTCCATGGGCCGATGTTTGAATTGGCCCGCCGGACGGGGTTGCCAGGTATACGGGATACAATATAAGCAGCTTAGGCTGAATTTGTCAATAACTAAAACGACAAAAAAGTTTGATAACCCCATATATACTGTACAATAACTGTTACAGGAGAGCTGTCTAGTAAAATAAGCAGTTTGAATTCACAAAACTGAAAATTAATTTGATAGCCGCTAAAATAACGGTTATAGCTTATATTCACAAAATTGTTAAAAACTTGATAACGACTACAGTAACTGTTACAAATAAGCAGCTTAGAGTCACATGATTGCCAGAAAATTGAGCACTCTGTCACTACATGACGGAACTTTTTGGGGTCACGTTTTCGGCCGATTTCACGTTTCGGGGGTTATTATTTTGTGGAATTATTTATTTATTTATTTATTTATTTTTACAGTTGCGTGCATTGGAAACGAAGGAGGGAAACTGGACACTGGAACCGTGACGGAAACGTCGGGGGAAACTTACTACGGGATTTTCCAAGTGAGTTGTTCACACGGGAACGAACTGGGCGCGGAATGGACCACTTGTTCCGATTTGATCCAGGATGTTTCAGTTTCACGTTTCGTCGAAGTTACCGTAACGACCAAAAAATTGAACGAAAACGAAGCCAGGTTTCACCGAATCTGGTTTCGCCGAACATTTCTGGCTCTTTTCCAGCCGGAAAATATTTCACGAAATCGGTGCAACCGTAACCTTAGACGTTAGACGTGAAACCTGACTCTATCCCCCAAGTTATACGCATGCGCTACGAAATGTATACACTTTTTTTTGCCTTGCGCATGCGTAAAATTTGGAAAGAGGTGGAGCCAAACCTCACGAGCGTTCTGTAAGGAAACTTAATTTCTTTCACATTACAGATTGCGGGAAAGTACTGCGCCGACGGAGGAATGTGCCGCGTACCATGCGATAGTAAGTCTGCGTTTGCCATTTTCTATTTGAATATCGCCGAATTTATCAGCCACTGACTGAACTTCTCAAGTGACATTATGGCCTCTCCTTTCCCCCCAGAGTTGAGAGATGATGACCTTCATGACGATATAGAGTGCGTGAAGACAATATACGGATCCAAGTACGAAGGAAGGTTCAATGCCTTCGGGTCATGGGACCCTACCTGTCGTGACAAGGACCTCCGTGATTACACCAGAGGCTGCAACATCAGCACAGGAAAGACATAAGAACTGTACTGTATTTTGTAGTTTGCGCATGATCAGAAGCCTACTTTGTTACATGAACGTAGTACTGTAAACCGTGTGCAATAAATTGATTTAGATCAGCATAACTTGACAGTTACATGTCAACCCCCGCTGCGACAAGGCTGGGATAGGAGTCGCAGCGGGCCGTTATCAGCTCACACCCTACTACAGTAGCGCCGAAGCGGCAACCCCACTCCCTACAGGTGAGAACTGATAAGAGCACCAGATAAGAGGGAGAGTTTCCAGAACTTATCACGTTAAGACGTTATCAGGTTTTCCGACTCTACAGGCATGATTTTATTCGGGGGCAGCTGGCTTATTGTTGAATATAGCCTGCTTAGTGATTCTTTTGTAGTGAAACCCTTTCATGAAGTACAATAAAGAAAAAATACTGGTACAGGTGTTAACATACTCAGAATGTGTTATCCACCTCATCATTTGCACATTCAGTCTACAATAGTGGTTCAAACCTGTCCTATCTTCATTCACCGTGAGTTGTTCGAAGCTACGTAAGTTTTACAACTAATTTTTGTGACCTCATCTCTAGAAATTCTGATTATGTCAAGTTCAGATTGACGTCACCGTAACAAACAATCCGCACTTTCTTCAACAGACCAATGAGGAAGACAATACATATTCCGACCAGACTCAAACGACTTGCGATCCTGATTTTTTTCGTGGTGCTAGCGATCATGCTGTTCGAACGTCGCTCTCGTGCGACCCTAGCAACCACCCCGATTCCGCATCAAGTTGTGAAACGAGCTGTGGAATACCAGAGCCCTGAGTCGTTCGAAGGATTCGACAACTTGACAGGAGTGGACCATTACATCGTGCCCAATATTGTCCACTTTGTAAGGTAGTATTCACACGAGCGCAAACAGGGACGAAATATCAACCAACTTTCTACAGGTTCAACATGGACTATCTGTCATTCGTGGAGTACTTGTGCATCATCGCTGCTCACAAGGTACAGAATCCGACGCACATATACATTCACACGAACAGACTCAACACGACAGGGTACTACTGGGAGAAGCTTAATCAACGCCTGGGCAACATACTTAAGGTCAAGTTTAAGCGATTGGAACTGGACATCAATGGTCAGCGTGGAGATTTTCATATCTGGCACTACTCGGACATTTCCAGGCTTCAGGTCAGTTGTGTTGATCAAGCTTTGGGGGATCTGTATACGTTCTTAGGTTCGAAATAGATATGTACAGTACTGTACACATATTGGATGCCACACAATGCATTGTACTCATCACGCGATCTTTTTCAGGTACTAAGAGCGTACGGAGGGATATACCTGGATAGTGACACTATGATGATCAGGAGTCTGGATCCCTTCCGGAAGTACGAGATGACCATCGCATGGGATGACAACCAGTTCTTAGGAAACCAGGTAGGTACTGAACACTCTGTTCCTCTGCCCAAAGTGACTGTCCCACCTTCGCAGATATTCGTGGCTCACAAGAACGCCCGGTTCCTTCTGAAGTACCTAGACACGTACCGGCACTACGACCCTGAGAGGTGGTACTACAACGGTGGTGAGCTTCCGACCACCAGCGTGCTGTACCAACACCCGGAGCTGGTTCATCGAGTCAAGGAGTACTTCGGCGTCCGGTACCTGATAGATGAACTGTATCTGCACGAGTGGGGCGGGTGGCAGGACGGGTACTACACGGTGCACCTTCTGAGCCGCTGGAGGGGAGGGGGCGCCAAGGAGGACGTGGAAGAGACAGGCATCCAAGACTTCGACTTCAACGAGGAGAACATCAAGGGGTACGACAGGACCTTCGGACAGATGGCTCGCTGGGTGCTCTACAACACCACGGACCTGTTGGCAAAACCTATTCGACGGAAAACCTCTGAATAAATTGGGAGTTCCGGGTTTAATTTTATAGCCTATACATCACACGAATCTTCAAAGTTTTTGTTCCTTAATAAAATAAAATATTTGAATTTAATTCGAAATTAAATGAAATTTTATATCTCTATAAAAATAACCTCAAGTCGAATAACAATTTGTGACTAATAAACAATAAATAACTAATCTACATAAATAAACCCGTGTGTGAGTCTGTCTGTCTGTCTCTCTGTTTGTCTGTCCGCCTGCTAACCGTCATTTGCCAGCCATCTGTGCTCCACCCCCAGGCCGGGAGAGAATGGAGGTGTTGGGGGTTGACTACAGATGGTAGGCAAATGACGGTTGCCGTTATACAGGCGGGAGAGGTTGAAGGTGTTGGAGTAGGAGGACCACAGATGGCATTAGAGGGCGGACACACAGAATGACAGACAGTTGACGGGGCTATACTGGCAGGTGTTTTCCCTTCATTCATTTCTTCCGGGCGGGCAACGCCGGGTGCCGCAGCTAGTAATGTTATAATTATTAATGACTACATTAAATATAATTATCAATATCTAATAACTAATAATTTAGTTCATATTTTGGGTTAGCTTGCGGCTCCCATCATCGCTGACTACCCCTTATAGGGAAATGTCGTGAGGGTGATGATGATGATGATGATGATGATGATGATGATGATGATTTTTATAGCTAATAAACATAATGAACTAATTCCAATAAAAATAACATGATAATAGTATAATGAACAGAAAAAATGAAATGCCACTGAAAAAGCTGATAATGATAAATGTTGAGGAGATAATTATTTCACAAAATTGAATAATACGGCTCAAAAAGTATAACCTGTTACGTCTCCTACACTAGTCTCTATATCTATAAATAAGGAAGTTTGTCAGTTTGTTTGTCCCTTACAGAAATCCAGGGGAAGGCCCTTACACGGCCTTAAATTAGCATATCGGGGGTTACATTTTCCAAGGATTCTAACGCCGCATGTTTCAGCTTCCGAAAATGTACCTAACTCCCACAACACGCATATTCCCGAATCTTCTCACTTCACGGGTCTCAACAATTAACTTACATAAACATCAAATAACAATATATCAATTCATATTCCCATGGAAATGCCCTTATGCAACAATACCTATAGGAAATTAAAGCATTGCCGTAAATTCAACGCATCCACCAATTGCGCTAATTGGCCACCTCACGTGAGTTCGTATCATATGGTCATTCCGGGATTTTGTGGGATTTGCAACTAGACTTCCATACAAAAATAAGTACAATAAAATATCAGTAAAACTCCCATAAGTCGAACTTCCCTAAGTCGAAGTTCTCTATAAGTCGAAGAAAATGATGAGCTTGGTTGGTCACAATGTAAAATAATAGGAAATAAACTTCCCTAACTCGAATTGCTATAACTCGAAGTTCTCCATGCCCACCATGCATCTGTAC
>KZ539182.1:1515-30826 GCA_000934665.2 Catajapyx aquilonaris | reverse complement strand
TATTTTGGGCGCATTCGAATGGCTAATAGCTATTTTGGGTGCATTCGGGTGGCTGTGCAAGGTTACTCCAGATTAATATTATTGTATAGTTAGAGTCCACAGCTTTATTTTGAGCATTGTTGCCAGATGTAAATATTCAGAATTTGAGTTATAATAGCTATTTTGAACATGTTTTACATAAGATGAATTCGGGCAGATAAGGTAAGTACGTGTTGGGTTGCCAGATTTAATGTTAGGTTAATAACATCGTAATTAAACAATATATTGGCCTCCTCAAGTGCCAGGGGCTCATCACGGATCGAGAGGTAGTAATCCCACACATGTACAGCGCACAGAGGAATAATGCTGAGTAAGCTTTCATGCCATCGCAGGAAAAGAGAGCTGGACTCTGACCGAGAAGGATGGCCGCCAGTTATTGATGTTTTTTTTTTAATGCATTGGTGGCAGAGGGCGAAATAATAGAATAATGTTATAAGGCTTGTGAAGGCGAGTACAGGTTTATTAATAATAATAATTATTATTATTTATGATGGATGTTGAAGCATGGAAAAATTGAGCATTGTTGCTAGATGTAACTATTCTGATTTTTAGTTGATATAAAATAGCTATTTTGGACATGTTTTACATGGCTAATAGCTATTTTGGGTGCGTTCAGACGGCTATGCAAGGGGTTATTATTAATAACATGTCCATGTCAGGTCCTTGAAGGGTATACACCCCGCAATACATGTGCAGATCCCCCAGGGGTATGCAATCATGCGATGGGTTGCAGGTTGCCTACCCCTCAAAAATTTGACCACCCTCCATGCATGGGACCCCGATTTATGTCACCATATCGTATAGTTACAGTCTAGATCTTTATTTTGAACATTGATGCCAGATGTAGCTATTCGTTGCGGAAGTCCGTAAAAAAATAATTATTATGCAGGTTGCGGAAGGCTGTAAAATAATACTGTAAATAATAATTAAGATTTATATTTTTGAGTGCAGCACATGAGGAATAATGCCGACTTTGTTCGAATAGCTACGTCATCATCAAGGAGAAGGAGCCCGCTTGAACATTTTGCGCGCAAGCAGGCTGCAGCAAAGTCCAACCACGTCTAGCCAATATCCTGTTAAGGTTGCGGAAGGCTGTAAAATAATACTATAAATAATAATAACAACATCAACAACTATAATAAAAATAATTATTTTTATTCGTTCATAAGAATATTATCATCATGGATAGGGGGGTCGTGCAACAATTTATATATCTGATTTTTTACATCCTTTTCTTCATTAACAATATTCATCATTAATTCGAGCATAGTACGAATTAATGAATCGACGTAATCCTTATTTACAGCATCTTCGGACTCCTTTGGTGGTCCTAATTGAATAATTTTTCGTTTATTAGCTGCATAGTGATGTTTATTCATAGTTAGACATAGCCTATGCATGTGCGATAGCGTGACCACGTCGGCATCATTTTCTGGGGCTTGCACTTGACCTATGCGTTTCCCTCCAGCATTGTAATATGTATCTTCTTCATTAAGTAGTGCCACTGATTTGAGATGTCCCAGGGTCACACAATCCGTATCTCCTTCCGGGGCTGCAACATTATTCAATCGCTTCCCCCGAAACTCCACAAAATTCATACCCACTCCAAACTGGCTCATCAACCCCATCCTATTCACTTCTCGATGGGAGCAACACTTTCCAAACCGATTCATATCTATGTAAAATATCCTCGTAGATGTGACCTTGGCTCAAATCCGAGAGGATAATCAGACAAAGGTGTCCGCAAGACGGTTCGCCGTCTTCTGGATTTTGCAATCGACTGGTATTATATATTATATTGGGTCCAAGATGTTTGATCACCTCGTTGGGAGGCTTTATATCACCTATACTATCAAAATAAAATATATCTTCCCCATTTTTCCAATAGGTCACCCAATGTGTTCCATCACCTCTGCTATTATCTAGATTAACAATGGCACATTCTTGCTGGGAAACGCGACCCTTGAGTTCGTCCCGCATAAATACACCCTTAAATCCTTTAACTTGTAACCATCTAGCCAAATATATAATGTCTTCATTTGTTAGCGGACTAATCTCTTTTTTTTCTTCGTACCAGAGCCTTTCTTGGGATAAGGTTTTAGGCGTAGACCCTGACCCTTCCGCAACTGAGACAGTATTTCGGTCTGTTTTTCTATAGCCTGCAATCTTCTCTGATTGGCCTTCGCATTTAACGCCACGCTGGTCACTCCTGTGATTGCGGAAACGAGGGCTCCTATGGCGGGTATCAGAAGAGGAAGGAATCCGCCTTTTTTTTTTAGAGATGTAGACTTTCGCACAACCTTCGCATTCTTTCTCTTAGGCATAATTGACAGTGATGAGTAAATTGCGTATGAAATTTATAGTATTGTGACCTCCATCATTTGGGACGCCCCAAAAGTCATGTGAAATGTTCTCCCATATATCAAAAGGTAATACATTCGAGTAGCAGCTACTAAGGGCTTGCTCAACCGTATGTCCAGTGTCATATTGGAACTAGAAGTGGTTAGCTCACTATTCTGATGACTACAATCAAATGCTACTATGGGACATTTTTTCTTAAATTCGTCGAGGCTCACCTGCGTTTCGAGCTCCCTTCCATAGTAAGAGTCTTTAAACTTCATTAACATAAAGTATAATTTCTGACATTCCATTCGTTCCCAGTTCAGATTCAAATCTTTACCTGGAAAGCGTTGATTATTCAACAATAAACTTATATCTCGGAGAAATATATGATCAAATTCAGAGGTTTCTTTTTTCAATTCATTTTCTCTTCCAGTTTGGAATCCAATGACCACATACCGCGGTACATTTACCATCAAACCGCTAATAGGTACGTTGAACGAAAACACGCTTTCTCCCTTAGTCAATGGAAGAGTTCCACACCTGAAATCCCTATATTTTAATTCCAAAGGAACCTCCTGTTGTAGGAGAGACAGGTACTTAGTGTGAGTGGCCAGAGTCGGCTCTAGGTGAGGAATGAATAATGAAATCTGCTCGAAATTTATCCTGTAAGCATTATGAGTATCTTCAGCATCACCTTCATACACATGTAACGTATCTCGCACCAAATCGTTTCGACTCAAAACGCATTTCATGGAAGGTCCGTAAAATATCTGGTTTAAATCCTCGAAAAATCCAGAAAAACGTTTTAGAGGAATAATGTAAGAGAATTGACCGTCTGGGCTTATGCGGGAGTCGGAGGTCCTATTCACAGAAAGGTTCCATCCCTCCATATCCAAATTTTTCTCATGCAAGCATGATATGTATTTGAGAGTCGAAGCACGACCCAAATTCTGTAAGTAGGCCACCTCTGACCCATTCACAGTACAAGAAAATCTATCGAAATGATACAAAATAAAGTTGTTTACAGGATGAATCTTGTCAGCTGGGTCTAACCTAACGTCTACACCTTCAACATTTTTCACAATGGATCCCCTAAAGTAATAATACGAATTTGATAGGTCTACGTAGCTATCAAGTCGTGGTAAACGGTGTACAATGTCAGTATTAGGAAAATTTGAATCGGAAGTGTCTGGTTGATACTCGATTAATTCTCTTCTTTTAAATACGTCTCCGTCTCCCTCCCCATCGCCAAGTGGTGATGAAATTAATCCATGCAGGACATTTTGAGCTTTACGTGACAACATCTCGTTTCACAGGTTGAATGTGAATGCGAAATGTGATCACATCCCTACTATTATATAGATTTTGACCCTCCTGATCAGTTAAATTTATGTAAATCTCGTCAATAAATGAGGCTGATAACGGTAGGTAAATGGGGTTGACAATTTCCTTGACTATTGAATAGTGGGGTGCAACATCGGGATAATATGAATATAACAAGTTTGTTTCCTTCCCATTGACATACCCCTGACTCACAATATTACAGTGAAATTGAAACGAAGAGACCTTGGTGATATTAATGAGATATTTGCTTACTACCAGAGGCGATTCCTGGTTTATGGATACGTTGTCACGGAAACCCAACACTTTTCCAATCGAATTAGGCTCGGAAAAAAATAGAACAAGTTTACGAGAATTACTTGATGTTATTTCTGTCCGTCCAGTGTTATCATTTATGGAAATATATATTTCGGGTAATTTTTTGTTAATGTAATCCGCAATTTCCTTCGCTTCCCAGTGACCGTAGGGGAACTTAATTGTTTCAGGGTTTCTATTGTCTTTGGAATATTGTAACTCACAATTCGAGTTATCGATATTTGGGGAAGAATAAAGAGTATTGAACCCAAGTAACGCTAATTCATATTTTCCATGTAAAGGTATGGGTGGAGAGAACGAAGCCTTAATTAACGGACACCTGCCACTAATCTCCAAAAACATTGTAATGATAATAGTATCATTCTTTATGTGCATATATAATATATACCATATAATTATATGCTTCCACAATAAATCAAATAATTTTACGTAAAATGATGAACTGATGTGAGGTTATGTAATTATTTTTTTGTAGTTCCTCCGCTATTGAGATGGCCTCGTTGAAATGAGAGGTGTTGCCCGCATTGCGTGAAGCTAAAATATCCCGCAAACGATAAAGTAGATCATCCGGACTTTTATAAGGCAAGAAATCAACTTCTCGAAGAGTTTTCACACCTTCTCCTGTTACCGATTTCATATCCTGCCATATGGGTTTAACTAACTGGCTCCATTTCGTGCTGACGCTAGATTTTGGTTTAGAATTTTCAGCATCATTTCCCTGCCTCATGGCATTGGTATCGTGTAAAATGACGCTATAATTAGTAAAGTCCTCCTTAGTATAAATATGAGGATTACGGTCAATCAGAAGCTCAACCAATCCTGGTGTTAATTCATACCTCTTTTTCTTGATTTGAATAGAATTTCCATCTGGTAGAAGCGTTATAAGTTCACTGCCAATTTTGTACCCATCCTCTACGTCTCTCACACCAAATACTATGTCCGGGTCATTCTGACTCCTAAATGCTTCACTCAACATGTGCTTAGGCTTAGAATGCACACTGAAACTAGAAGTGCTTGAGGAGGGAGAAGGACACCTACTACTCGCAGTGGGAGAAGGGTGTGTGCTAGTGGTGGGAATAGGATCCATAGAAGTGAGAATATGATCAATATTCAGAGTAGGGGGGATAGTAATATATTGCTCTAAAGAAGTGTTATGAGTAGGAGTAGGTTGCCATGAAAGTCTCCTACGCTTGCTACTTGGGGAAGCTTGTTTAATAGAGACTCGCTCTTCTTTTATCATGGGAGATTCGTACATCATGGGAGATTCGTACTGTGGCTCCAAGTCAATGTACGACACCTCCTCTCTTTTCAGTAGCTGCTGCTGCTGCTCGTCTAATTTTTTGGTCAACGGGTTAAAAAAATCACCTAATTGTTCATCGCCTTTAGCTTTGCGCTCACCCTTCTCCCGAAATTTTAGTCGCACTAATTCTTCCAGCTGATCTGCTTTAGCGTACTTGCGAATCTGATCCATGTGTGACCAATGTCAGGAATATGTGACCAAGGTCAGGAATATGTACCCCCTATTTATACCTCTACGTCACTCTTTGATATCCAGCTGTTGTACGTGGAACTAAATCCTTTCCATTTAACAAAAAGTTTATCCCCCTTTCTTCTGAGCACTTTTTCAACTAAATACACGTCTGGAATGCTTGTTCTCAGGAGTTCCTGCTCATAAAATGAGCCGTCCACCCCACGCAATGTGTATGTAACAGGATCCGTTGATTTACGTCTCACCGTTTCAATCCGAAATAATTCATGACTCCAATTCGGCAAATAGCCTTTGTGAAATTTTCCCCTAATTTTTGACACACGTACTAGATCCCCCACTTTATATTTAGGTTTCTTCAGTTGGACTCTAAGAGAGGAAGCTATTTTTTTCCCCACACTCTCTACGCATTCATATGCTTTATCAGGTGTTGTGCCTATAGTACGATGATAACTTTGATTATAGTTTTTCATTATACTTGGCAATAAATCAACCCAACGGTAATGACCGAGAGCGGTGAACCGTCTATACATGCGATTCTTTATTGTTCGGTTCAATCTCTCAACAATCGACGCCTTCAGGTCAGAATTGGTGGCATAATGATTAATGTTCAGCTCTCGCATCAGCTTGGAAAATTCTCGATTAAAAAATTCCTTTCCCTTGTCGGTCTGTAAGTGTGCAGGTTTATACATTTTCCCCACAACCCTCTTGATACCAGCAGTTACTTCCGCACCGGTCTTTTTCTTCAATGCCACTGCCCATGCGTATTTCGTAAAGGTGTCTATTATCATTAGAATATATTTATATCCCTTATTAGATCGTGAGTAAGGTATCATCTCGACCAGGTCAGCCTGCCACAAATCATTCGGGCCCTTGGTTATCACATGACGCCTAGAAAAATTATGCCTGGCCGAACGATGGACTTCTTCTGCTATCCTAGCCATGACCCCACGGCCCTCGATAAGTCGCTTTAGCCTCATTGCAGCAGCTACGGCCACTGCAGCCACCTTCTGTTTCAGGTATACATCGCTTCTCTTAACCAAGCGCCAGGCCTTTTCTGCTAATATTTTATCCGCCTCCCCCTTATCATCGCCTCTGGCATAAGCAATGTCATGTTCCCGACAGGCTTCGTCCAAATCATTAATCCCAACATCTCCACTTTGCAATCTCTTTTCTAATCGTGTTCCAGGTCCGCAGAAACGGTAACCTGGAATGTGCAATTCCAGCGGTAACTTATCGATAAGTTTGTTAAGCAGATTACCCGACCCGGATGCATGCGCGCGCATATTTAACACGATCATGGTGTGTAAATTGCATTTATATAAAGTCGCGAATTTTCCGATTTATTTCTCACTCGACAGAATGGAGCCAGGTGTAATAATCGCTTCCAATTGCTACAAGGATGCTGAGGGACATCTATTTCCGAAGGAAGTGACAACACTAGCAGTTGCGAATGGAGCTGAGACTCCAGAATTGAATCACTTCCTGTTTCACTCGCCTAAGGAGCATTGGCCTAGTAATATTATGGATGAAAATTTATACATAAGGAATTATTTGACCGGTATTCCTTTCTCCGCTGGATGCATACCCCATAAATACACTTGCAAGTGTCTAACGGCCGCTACAATGAACTATAAAACTATTTACGCCAAAGGTGAGATATATGAAAATATGAAATACCGTATATATGTCATTTTTTATCGTTCATTTCAGGTGCAGAACAATGTCATATGTTTTCCAGTTACTTGCAGCGTGAAGTTGTTAATCTGGAAACTCTAGGATGTCCTAACTATATTTCTCTAAAGGAATACTATTCTGATGCCTTGATGCAATGCTATCTCCATCATGAGTGTAGCATGAAAAAAGTCATGATGATTAGCAACTGGATTAATGCAAAGAAAGTGACTTCCGATGCTGAGGAATGTTATGAAACAGACGATGAGGTTGGCACTCCGGACTCTTTCGAATGGTTCGTTCCGGGAAATAAACATATGGATACGGTAACAGATCCTGTAGGAGAGTCAGTAACACCTATCCTGGAAGAAGAGGAGGAAGGGGAGATTGTCTTCGATCCAACAGCAGAAACTCCCAAAGGAAAGTGGATGGCACCTGATGATGATGATCCTAATTGGCATCCGCAGGGGTTTTCCTGGGATGAAAATATGAACGAAGATATATAAAGGTCAGCATCGGTTCACATAACAGCATTTTTTTCGAATGGAAGTCTTTAATATGATGGGCGTTGTCAAACAGAAAACGCAAAAGCACCATAAAATATTGCCTCAAAGTATTCGAGGCATTATTGTTGGTCCTAGCAACTGTGGGAAAACCAATTTGATCGTCAACTTAATCCTGATTCCTGGTTACATCGATTATGATAGTTTAATCATTTTTACTTCTACAGCTGATCAGTCCATGTACCGAAAACTGCGAGAGGCCTTTGCAAGAGTCGGAGAAGAGAGCCGATTGATTTTTACTCAAGACGAAAGTGTGTTAGGAGAGCTGGACCCATGCATGTCGCATCTTGTTATTTTTGATGATGTAATGCTTCACAAGCAACGCATAATTCAAGATATATTCACACATGGACGTCACAAAAATATAAACTGTGTATATTTAGCTCAAACATATAACAAAATACCTGCAGCCTTAATCAGAGATAATGCTAATTTGATTATTGCTTTCCCTCAGTGTGATCGTAATTTAAATATGATATTTCGGGATCATTGTACGAATGACTTAGACAGTTTTGATGAATTTAAAAGAATGTGCTTGAAAAGTTGGCATAAACCATTTGGGTTTCTCACCATTGATAAAACCCGTACCCGCCATGGAAAATATAGGAAATGCTTTGATAAGGAGACGCTCTAATCTCAACGTATCAGTATAATGAATATTAGTTGAACCATCAATGCTTCGGGACATGTAAAAAATAAAATGACTAGAAATGAAATAAAATGTTTCACTTAAAGTTTTATTTCCCTAAGGTACATAAATTTCAGGTATAAAATTTGTAGACCATCAACCTTCACGAGCCATCGAGCGACATGCCGTTCATCCCCACGTCAATGACAAACGTTGCGTCGACCATACGACCATGATGTTATTTTAAACGACTTTAACGATAATTTAACGTTACATCGTCGTCATGACGAACGGCCTTCACGAACCATCGAGCGACATGTCGTTCGTCCCTACGTCAATGTCGAACGTTACGTCGACCTTACGACCAGGACCTTATTTTAACGAAATCATACAACCAGGACGTTATTTTTAACGACTTTTAACGATAATTTAACGTTAAATCATCGACATGACGATCGGTCTACACGAGCCATCGAGCGACATGTCGTTCGTCCCCACGTCAATGTCGAACGTTACGTCGACCTTACGACCATGATGTTATTTTAAACGACTTTTAATGAGTGAAATAACATCATAGTCAATTGGTCAATCTCAATGAACGACATGATGTTCGTCGAGTCGACGTTCACTATTGACGGACCGACATTGACGATGGTTGAGTCGCATGATGTTTCGTTATAGGGACTCAGACTACATGTAGATGTTGAAGGTTGCTTCAATGCGAGCGCGACATATGTGGCATGTAGATAACAATGATGAGCATCGCTCCCCACAAATATGACCACATGGCATTATTGCTATATTCATCTCCTCATTGAAGCACACGTTGCAAGCGTTGAGGATGTTTTTTGCAATGAAGTCATTGCTTTCGATGGGACATATACTCTCGACATGCTCATTGTAAGAGGGTGGCTCTAGTGGATCCAATTTTGTAGGAGGAGGAGGACAGGTGGACATAGCATTCTGAAGCCTGTAAAAAAAATCATATAGTTACAGGAAAAAAATCCGATAAAGAGTGGTGATGAATAAGTAGACACCTACGTAATGCCATTAACCTCATGAGATCCCATTGACTCTCTCTCTAACCGGTCCTCTTCATCCATCAATGCTTCAGCTAAACTGTCCAAGCTTCCAAACATTCTTCCTCGTTCTTCTAAGCGCTTTTGAATAACTTGCCGAGTCAACCGACCCTCAAATCCCATCTCCATAACCCTCCTCACCATAGCTGATTGCATACACCTTTCTAGCGTTATGGGTTTTTTCACAATATTCTGTATTCCTGCTTCGCCTCGGACAGTCGGACTGATTTTATATACTATATTCCCTTGACGTGTGTCACGTATGCGCAACGGAAGAACCAGTACGCATGTTCCTTCCATGGGTCATCATCTTCGTCAAAATTACGTAAACCTCCGGAACATGAGAAACACTTAACATGATCTGATAGCCCTGTATAATAAAATCCAGCAGATGCCGTTTCCTCTGGGGTTTGTTTCATCTCTGAAGGCCATTCCTTGAACGATGACAATCTGACTTCTAGAGCGATGAATTCTGGAAAGCGAGGACCTTGATGCCCTATGCGAATCAGTCCAAGGGACTTAATGTGGGCTCCTTCCCTCAATTTTATGTTCCCATTCATGCTTTTTGCTGTGAAGAGAAAGTAACTTAATGAATATTCTTCGACATGAGCATGACTCATTACTCACCTCGCTCAGGTGCAGAATTTGGTCTTCTTTCAGTAACAACACGTTGGCAGGTGTCATACCCCCTTCCAAGATGTGATACATTTAGTTCTAGTTCCTCCTCCTCCTCCTCCTCTTCCTCCTCACCTCTCATGGTGTTTCCCACAGGTAGTTCATTCACAAATGGACACCATCCAAAGTGTTTTTTATGCTCTGTGATTGCTTTATCCCCTTCTTGCCACTCTCCAACAACGCCGCGACAAAAAGCACATTCGACATAATCTTTCTTCTGTAGGAAGAAAAACCCTGCACTGGCCAACTCTTCAGGCGTCAGAAACGATACAGGCCATCGCTTAAAGGTGTGCAAGCGAGTAGTTTCGTTCTTTAATGAGTCAAAAGTAATCCACTTTCGATGTGATGAGGATGAGGAATTGTTACTCATTCTGTCTTCTATCAATGTTAGATTGGAATAACATTATAATTTGATAAGAGTTTCCTTTATATTGTCATTATTATTACCCGTCGTTCATCTTTATAGTCTTCCGCATCATTCAAAATAAAGAACCTATTTTGTTTCCTGGAAAAATGAGGTTTAAAATAAACAGGATATTGGCTAGACGTGGTTGGACTTTGCTGCAGCCTGCTTGCGCGCAAAATGCTCAAGCTGGCTCCTTCTCTTTGATGATGTTGTAGCTATTCGAACAAAGGCCGCATTATTCCTTTCTTATGAACGAATAAAAATAATTTTTTATTATTGTTCTTGATATTGTTATTATTAATATTATTTACAGTATTATTTTACAGCCTTCCGCAACCTTCATAATAAGGCGTTGGCATAAAAGCAAGCCTTAGCACTTCTCTCTCTCTCTCTCTCTCTCTCTCTCTCTCTCTCTCTCTCTCTCTCGCGATGAGATGGTAATTGAGAAGGTGTTATGTTCATGAATTTATATTATTTTTAAAAAACTATTATTTTACATGCTTCTATAGCCATCTATATTATTTAAAAAAACCGAATAATAAATGACTTCCCATTATTATCTTTACCTTGTAAGTTGGCACACATTAGCTTACACTGAATAAGCAAGAGAAAGAAAAAAGAAACCGGATATTATCTAGACGCGACTAGACTTTTTTTTTGCCTGCTTCAGTGACGTACACAGTCTCATCGAGCAAAGCTGATTATGCCGTGATGTAATAAATGAATTTTTAAACCTCAACTACAGTATTATTTTTATAGCCTTCCGCAACATTCATAAAATACCCATACCTAATGGAATATATGAAACCATCATTTCCACTCTAGTAATTCATAATATGATGTGCTTACAGCCTTCCGCAACCTTTATAATAAGGCGCTGGTCACAAGCCTTATAACATTATTCTATTATTTCGCCGTCTGCCACCAATGCATTTAAAAAAATTTAGCCTTCCGCAACATTCATAAAATACCAATACCTAATGGATTATATGACACCATCATTTCCACTCTAGTAATTCATAATATTATGTGCTTACAGCCTTCCGCAACCTTTATAATAAGGCGCTGGTCACAAGCCTTATAACATTATTCTATTATTTCGCCCTCTGCCACCAATGCATTAAAAAAAGCATAAACAACTGGCGGCCATCCTTCCCGGTCAGAGTCCAGCTCTCTTGCTTGCCATGGCATGCAAGCATACTCAGCAATATTCCTCTGTGCGCTGTACATGTGTGGGATTACTACCTCTCGATCCGTGATGAGCCCCTGGCACTGGAGGAGGCCAATATATTGTTTAATTACGATGTTATTAACCTAACATTAAATCTGGCAACCCAACACGTACTTACCTTATCTGCCCGAATTCATCTTATGTAAAACATGTTCAAAATAGCTATTATAACTAAAAATCAGAATATTTACATCTGGCAACAATGCTCAAAATAAAGCTGTGGACTCGAACGTAAAATCAGAATATTTACATCTGGCAACAATGTTCAAAATAAAGCTGTAGACTCTAACTATACAATAATATTAATCTGGAGTAACCTTGCACAGCCACCCGAATGCACCCGAAATAGCTATTAGCCATTCGGATACACTCAAAATAGCTTTTAATCATACCCCCTTGCACAGCCATCCGAACGCACCCGAAATAGCTATTAGCCATTCGGATGCACTCAAAATAGCTATTAAGAAAATAGCTATTAAGACTGCTATCCGCTATATGCTATTTTTAATAGCCGTTATTAGCATCTATTGGCAACACTGCTTCACAACAATGGTGGTAACCCTGCTGGCATAGGACTCCGGTCTACTATATCAGGGTGACCAAAAACGGAGTCCCATGCCAGGAGGGTGGTCAGATCTTTGAGGGGTAGGCAACCCGCAACCCATCGCATGGTTGCATACCCCTGGGGGATCTGCACATGTATTGCGGGGTGCATACCCTTCAAGGACCTGACATGTATTGCGGGTTGCATACCCCTCAAAGATCTTACCACCCTCCTGGCATGGGACTCCGATTTTTCATACTACTGGCGCTGACTGGAGGTGGCCATGATGTGAACATCTCCATATTGCGGCCATCTTGGTATACGCTATCGGTCAGCTATCGGTAGTAATCGGGAGGGGGGTCGCTGATAAACCCTAAGGATAAACCTAGTAATCGGAAGGAGGGTCGCTAGTTGCGCTAGTTGTTATGGCGAATGAACGACACGCACAGCGAGATTCTATTGTTTTTACTAGCGCCGCTGCGGGAAGGAATAACGGATCGGCCTTTTCTATTGCGCTTGGATAGAAGTGTCCAGGGGCTGGTTAAGAGTTTTGATAAATCAATAGGGTCAGGGTTCGTTTGAAACATTCTTTTGTCAGACTGTGTTACATATTCCGATTGAATAGCTCAATTTAAATACGGATAAGGCAGGCTGTTGGTGTAGCGAGACAGTAAATTTTGAACTAAAGTTTCTTTGACAAAAGCAGCGAGAGAAGCTGCGCTACCAAAGACTAGAGTCCAGAAAGCACCCCCGACGATTTCCAAAGTGATGGCCACAGTGCCTTCCTCCACTAGAGCTACGCCATCCTCTCGCCTCTTCCTAAACTTCTGCATCATATGCAGGTGATTTATAAATGGGGTTTTCTTCGTCTCAAGACCCGAGCTGTGATATATTCCCATCCAGTAATCGAAGTTGTCCTGGTAGACTTTGCCTTTGGCAAGAAGAGCAGCGTAGTGCAGTGAGGCGAAACTGTCGGTGGATATGAATGTGTTGTCCCGGCCGTACACGTCGATGTCGTGAGATATGTTCTGCAAGATATAGTCAGCTCCCAGGCAGACTCTGTCATAGAGCATAAAGTTAGGAGCACAACCAGATGAAGCGTGTACTTGAATTAATTTTTTTATCAGTGGTTTGTAATGCTGTCGCAAGGTCACATCCTGCATAACGTTTTCATAAAGCCTTTATGAAATCGTTATGCAGGATGTGACCTTGCATGGTGGAGATACTCCTTGGTAATATAAGTCACTACTATATTCACAGGCAGTGCCATCCTTTTGGCTTTAAAAAATTTAGAAGCGACCCCCTGCAAATGGTCCACTGTACCCCGATAGGTGGGGCACAGTGGTCCGGAAGTGATTGGGACCCCTAATTCACACAAGAAGTTTATTATCATTGCCTAACATTTTTTTACAGCTGTTGAATTTGAGGATGTGTCAACATCACAGTTTTGCCCTTTTTCTACCTAATTCACATTTTAAAAATCATTGTCTCACATTTTTTTACAGCTGTTCATTTCGGGACACAGTGTGCATTGCGGGGCACAGCTGTACATGGACCACTGTACCCCGCAAACGACTGGACCACTGTGCCCCGGACAGCAGCAACTGACATAATGCTATGATTGTAACTTCGATTGCAAGTTAGGCTTACCAAACTTGCGGTAATTCATGGGCAAAGGGCGGCACTATTCCACAAGATTTTTATATCAGGCTCATGCCCAACATCTACGCCTGAAGTGGCATTTATACTGTGGGTTAGTAATTTACTTCACTTATCTTCAAATCGATTTCGCTGGATATCTATTGATCGATCGATCGCTAGCCGTTGCCAGCCATGTTGGCAGGAGCATGGCAGTGACTTGTTTCACGAGGTACCAGATGAAAAAAAATTGGCGGCTTTTTCGATTTTTAAAAATGGAAAGGTCCACTGTGCCCCGTGGTCCACTGTGCCCCAGTCTCCCCTACAATTAACCTGGTTGGCCACTGGTGACCGCATCAACTACGTACATACTTAACTAATTCCTATTGGCTATTGAGCGACACAGAGAGAAGCAAAAAAGAGTAGTTAGGCCTACTCGACAGCACGTGGACCCGCCACAGTAGATACAAGGGTATTCCACTCTCTCTCATGCTGCACACAATACCTTACGTCAGCAGGAGCAAGGCAATACCTAGGCAAAAGAAAGGAACTAAATATTTATTGCAGGGTTAATACGGATTACCATGGGCAAACTATTCAACAGGTCATGACCCAAGGTCATCACCAAAGTCATCACAGGAGGGATAGTTTTGCTTTTATAGCCAATCCCACGGCGAGTGTCACTTATGTAGGCTACTTCTTGCGCCGACAAAAAAACATAACGCCGGTATAGGAGCCCTTATAGGACTTTTACTATGTTGTTCAGCAGACATCACAGAACATTTCCTCCAATTTTAAGATTAACATTATTTTTTACCGGGTCAAACCCTAAAATGCCTGGGCTAAATAGTTTCGTGTGTTCAGCAGAAGTGCTCAAAATGTTTTGACTGCTATCAAGAGCTAATTCTTGCTGCTACATAATTAGGGATCCTCCCCATCTACCCTGTAGTTCATTTCAACTAATTTAACATGAAATAATGAAGCAAGACGCAACGTTGGTCAATAACAATATTTATTGCGCTTATTTATGTAATGATACAAGTACAACAGTAAACACAATACAGAATGCAGGTACGTACCTCCGGAGGTACGGCGCGGCGTTGACCTGCGGCTTGATAAGTTTTATGTGATATTTATTATTCAAATATGAGTGCATACAACAATAATCAAGTTACATGGATTGTGCCAATATAATCGTATAGTTCCTTCACGACTTGTGTTTTTATGAGAATATATTATTTATTGGGATACTTCTCGAACGGTTATCGAATTCCATCACACTGGGCCAAATCATAATAATGGTCTCCATTTCCGTATATCAGGTGATCTTACACTTCCTTACGACATTCCAAGACAAAATATTTAGTGCATTTTCAGGATTTTGATATCAGCACGGAGAAAATCCTCGAGAAAATCGCATCACTGTGCCATTCAGGGATCCCCACAGCGCAAATCCCAACCCTGTCCCAACCGTTAGGCAACCCAAGTACAGAGAGGTAATAATTGTGAGAATGACTATTTTTTTAATGTGAGAAAATGACAATCAATATTACTTATGGCGAAACAAGAATTTATAAACGGCTTGGGGTTTTTTTAAACTTTTGGAATCTATAGGCACACCCGTTTACTGGAAAATAATAATAATCACCACAAGTGAATCTGGCACTGATTGTTGCTTCCAACGGCAACATAACGTCAAATTGGTTAAAGGTGGCCGGCCGAGGTGAACTTGCTTGGCCACACAATCATCCAAAAATGTCATTCATGATTTTGATTTTGATTTTTACTTACCCCATTGGGTAAGTAAAATAAAAAATAAGGAAGCAATAATCATTAATGACACTTCAGGAATGGTGGTCAAGTTCAACCCGCCGGCGCCGCGGCCCAGTTCACCTCATTTGGCGGTACCTGACATGTAAATAAGAAATAGAAATTTTCCAACTATATCATTACGGCTAAAATTCCGGCCCCCAAAATAATTATGTCAGTCCAACATTCATGTTAAACGTGCATAATGAATGTAGACGTTGCAGGGATAACTTCAGAGTTCACATGAGCATATAATACAGTAGCATAGTAATATGATTTTGGCAAAATAAATTAAATTGTATCTCTTATCATCTCCGCTCAATATTGCGATGATTGTATGAGCTTCATTAGGCACAGTCTTGTTGTCTCATTATTTTTGCATGACGCTTTCGAATTCGCCATTGTTGACTCTAACAATCAATCAAGGCAGTGGCATTCATATACTACGTACATAGAGAGAATTCCAAGTATTGGGGTCTTTGTAATTATCGGGGAAATTTCGGCCAAAGTTGTTATTTTTGTTTAGTTTATTTTTCATCCCCGATTGAAGCATAGAGATAGGTCGATCGTTGGAAAACATCTTACTGTACATTAACATACTATCAAAAAGAATAAGTGTTTCGAAAAAACGTACGTCGAACTAGTTATTTACCATCAACTATGAAGTGTTTATATTTTCTGTATCACACCAATTACTCAGCTCTTAGAACATAATATTGGTGGGTATTTTCACGCCTAATGCTAATTGAACCCTAGATTTAGAAAACTCCAAACTCATTGCATTCCGCAATGATGTCATGGTGCATAATAGATCACTAATCTTCTTACCTGAGCAGCTATCCCTGTAGTTGTTCGTCCCATTGAATATGTAGACACTATACAGTATACTGCACTTATTTATTGATATATTATTATTATTATTATTATTATTATTATTATTATTATTATTATTATTATTATTATTATTATTATTATTATTATTATTATTATTATTATTAGGTGCACCGTGCAATGGCCGTAGGCAAAGTGGGTGGAATACCACAATTTTTTGGAACCATATCATATTTATATTATTCAATTGTTCCAAGGGTAGGTAGGAGGGGATGTGCAAAGTACAAGTGCAATGTCGTTTCTTGGTCATTTTGTGAACTCCCCCGGGTGGATTAGTCAAGCGGAAATTTCCACCCGAGACAAAGACAGACATGGCCCAACTCTGCACGAGATGAAGTGGAAAACCCCGGGTTGGGTTCGATCCCGGGACTCCCTAATTTATTTATATGTATTAATAGTTTGGATAATTCAGTAGGGCGAGGGTGAGTTTGAAACATTCTTTTGTCAGACTATATTACATATTCCTATTGAATAGCTCAATTTAAATACGGATAATGCAGGCTGTTGGTGTAGCGAGACAGTAAATTTTGAACTAGAGTTTCTTTGACAAAAGCAGCGAGAGAAGCTGCGCTACCAAAGACTAGAATCCAGAAAGGCCCCCCGACGCTTTCCAAAGTGATGGCCACAGTGCCTTCCTCCACTAGAGCTACGCCATCCTCTCGCCTCTTCCTAAACTTCTGCAGCATATGCAGGTGATTTATAAATGGGGTTTTCATCGTCTCAAGACCCGAGCTGTGATATATTTCCATCCAGTAATCGAAGTCGTCCTGGTAGACTTTGCCTTTGGCAAGAAGAGCAGCGTAGTTCAGTGAGGCGAAACTGTCGGTGGATATGAACGTGTTGCCCCTGCCGTACACGTCGATGTCGTGAGATATGTTCTGCAACATAAAGTCAACTCCCAGGCAGACTCTGTCATAGAGCATAAAGTTAGGAACACAACCAGATATCGCGTGTACTTGAATTAATTTTTTGATCAGTGGTTTGTAATGCTGTCGCCAGGTCACATCCTGCATAAGGTTTTCATAAATATATTCCTCTATGTATATATCAAACTTGGAATCCTCCAGTTCCTGGATATTGGCTGGGACCTCCTCCGTCGGAGGGAAAGCTATGAAGCTATATAGCTTGCTCACGTATCCGGTCATTATAATTAGTACAAAAAATATCCACATCGATACAAATGCCCTTGAAGACGACAACTCGCGAGAAAGGTCGTTGGAGATTTGTGCAATGATATGGCGTGCAAGATATTTCGAGGTATACAATGCTGAGCGAAAAGGAGACTGTGATCCTATCACTTTAAACTGCAACTTTGCGAAGGTACAAAGGAACAAGCCAGACAGAAAAAAGCCGATGGCAAACGCACACCAACATAACGTGTCATAGGGATACACTATTATTAGCGGAGTTTGCAAATCTCGTGGGGTCCTGGCGAGAAAAGACACACGAAACGGAAGGTGTTTGGGTGCGACGTGAAATAAGGAGTATACAATCTCTACCAACGGACTTATTGGCGAAAATGAGAGTTTCCCTTGCCTGTAATCTTCCAACACCAGAGCAGCGTGGCTCATATTTTTAATAAGTTGAGCTACGTCGATGATGCTGACATGCCACTTGAAGTTCAGGGCTTCGGCAATAAAACAAATGTCAGCGAAATGAAAATATGGATCGCACATAGTGTCGTCCATTTCACGGAGATACAATCCTTCAAGTTTCACACCACCCAGATCGTTTGCTGTGTTTCGAAACAGATATTTGTCCAATGTAACATTTGTGGTCACATTGAACATGACATGGTCGAAGGTAGGTCCATCGCAGAAAAGGCATACTGAATTGACCTGAATACTATTGTCATCTCCAGCAGTGAGGGACACCTTCAACTTGATGTTGGATGCAGGTTTTTCAGCCAGGAATTCGTTGCCATCCCAATCCCTGATCCAAAAGACGAAGGGGTCGCGAGTGGTTTTTGCCCCTATCAGGGCCACATCTGGATCCAAATGCGCCTCCATGACATCCTCGTAGTTGTCTGCACACGTTATGACCAGGTGTACTGAGCACTTGGCTTGCTTCGATGCAGATTCCACATCCATCCCCCCATATACTTCTCCTTCATCTACTGAGTCATCGCAGGTCCAGGTGCTTTTTGATTCTGATCTGGAGATGACCACTGGTCTCCCCACTCTGGACATGTTGGCCAGAAGCGTCTGGACACTTGCAGGAAGAGATTTTCCCACGTCGTGACTCACCACCAAAGGACATTCCAGCTCCACAACTCTCTCATTGTTGAATGCTCTCCACACGAACTGAGACTCGACATGTCCGTTCACCGTCTGGTCTGTCATAGAAACGCTGGCAGATGTCACTCTGAATGCGAGAAATACTAGCCAAGTACTAATATGAATCTTCATAATTGTACGCATACCCATTGCTATGTCGACTTGGCACTGCTCTAATGTCCAGACTGCTTTCCGACAGTCCGACACGCCAACTCGTTATGAGTGCGGAAACATGCATCATATATGAAATAAGACAGAAGTGCTTTTGAATTCACGCATTTCATACGTTGCCACAGTGAAAATGTCGATATCGATGTACAGACTTGTAATTGAACTTGTCAATACTTAGCAACCTTGTACACAAGCTCACGTATTTTCCTCCTTGCTTATTGCATGGGATGACCTTTGGTGTTATTTTATGTCCTGTAGGGCTGTAGGGATTATGTGCCGATATTCATAAGCAAGTTTCTAATAACTTTGGCAGGTAAGCATTCCTTTTTGTATGGCTGATGTATGTTAAAAAGAAAATAGCCGATAACAATATTTAAACATTTCCTCAACAGATGTCGAAATTACGGGGCTATTCCAGCAGCATGCAATATCACGGAATAATCGTGGGGTTAATTGAACGTCGGAACTATGTAAAACATGCATCATAATTTTATTGTAAGTAGAAGTAAGTTTATAGCACTTTACAGTTTTTAGTGAAATCCAATCGTATTAGTACATGGCTTTAAAAATGTTTATGCCTCATTATCCGTCAAAATTGCNCACTTTACAGTTTTTAGTGAAATCCAATCGTATTAGTACATGGCTTTAAAAATGTTTATGCCTCATTATCCGTCAAAATTGCATTCTGTATATCAGAAATCTCATAAAATAAAATAACCCCCCCCCCCCTCAACCATTAGCATTAATTTGGAGCCTGGAATAGGGTAACATGGGAAAATTCCAATATGGAGCAATGCCAACTACGAAACATCTGTAGACCTGTATCTTGTCTGGGTGTAGTTGAACATCATAGTATGAACATCCACTTTTCTGGGTGTGACTCCCGGAAGTGACATCCAAAAAGGGGGTGACAATTTTTTATACATTCGATTTCTATTCAAACCCTCATAGTCTCGTTTAGCTTAGGCATCAGTAGACGTAATCTGGATGTCACAAGGGAGACGGAGTGGCGCCGCGGTAACGTGCGCGCCCACGGATGTTAAGGTCCCGGGTTCGATCCCAGCGCGGGGACACCCCCTTCATCTCGTGCAGAGTTCAGGGTCACCTCTGGCTTCGTCTCGGGTGGTATTTTCTACAGACTAAACCACCCGGGGGAGTTCACTAAAAATGGCCACAGCGTCAGATTCACTGCACTTTGCACATCCCCTCCTGTCATCCTGCCCGTGGGCCCGGGCGCTTCAAAAATAGAATTCCAAAATTGTATACCATCTTAATAAAGGTCTGGCAGAAGGCCCCTCTAGGGGCTAGCCGAATATACCCAATCAATCAATTATTATTATTATAATCTGGATGTCAGGAGTTAAATGATTTGTGATCCACTCTTTTCTGACTGCTAAAATACAACATATCATCAAGATATCATAGACATTTTTAAACCAACCGAAACCATTACGGGGGTTCTGGAGCATTTGGATGGGTCTCTGAAATAAGTGTGAACAGAGCAGACCATACACAGGAATTTTCCATAAACTTAATCTATGTTACAAAGCAATTAACAACGTCGAAAACTATCATGTGATGAGACAATAAATGTTTGCAGTCCACAACTTGAACGAACACATGAAAAATGATCATACACACATCGACCAGGGTAAT
This sequence comes from Catajapyx aquilonaris, assembly GCA_000934665.2. NCBI lineage: Eukaryota > Metazoa > Arthropoda > Diplura > Dicellurata > Japygidae > Catajapyx > Catajapyx aquilonaris. The sequence goes on along the minus strand of KZ539182.1, from coordinate 10,061 downwards.
GACAAGTACTTAAAACAAGGAGCTATGATTTTACAACTCTCTGAATCCGGTCATATGCCCAATATCACGAGACCACCTGAGACAATCGCGTAGGCACAGATTTTTGAGCAGTTTTTCTATGCCTAGTGCAAAATATTTTCATTATTCAAGCATCTAATTGTTTCATCCTGTCAATTTTAATGTGAGCATCCAAATATGGCAAAAAAATATTAAGGATTAATATGATTTTTGGCTATAACTGAATTAAATGTTTTTCTCAGAAGGTTCAATAGAGCAATGGTTGTGTAGCAGTTATCACGTGCAGTCTTGTTGTCTCATACTTTTGCATTGCCTTATAATTTGAGGCAGACTGGTTATATTTTAGTGAATCCGTTGATGCACACAAGTAGGACTATTTAGATATTACCGGCCTGTAGAATATCTTATGCTCTTTAAAAGTACGGTTTTGTAATTAACTTTAAATAATTGCATTAATCCTGAACTCTATTTAACTTGTATTTTGTAACAGAGTTTTGCTCAAATTACACCTACTAAAAACTAAAGGTAGTACAGTTGAACCAGGATATATTTAACAGACTTCAAGGGATAGGGGAAATCAATCTGTTATATAAACCGAGATCTGTTATATAAGCCGAGTACAAAAGCCATAATTATATGGAAATATGCCGGGACCGGTTTTTAGAGTCTCTTATAACCGAAAGTATACGTTACAGACGAGTCTGTTATATCAGGGTTCATCTGTAGTACACGTGTACACTTATTATGTGTATGGAGTAACCATTTACACAAATAAATTCTACAATATACGTAAAATACACATGTAATTCGTACAGTACCCTGCATTAATGGCCATGCACAGACATCGCCATCTGGCCAGATTGAGCGGAACTAGGCGTCTGGTGGGCTGTGTCCAAAAATCAAGACTGCTTACAAGTCCACTCTAGACGGCTCAAGATATCGCGGTGGATTAACAGGCATTCGCTCGGTCCGTGTAATAACTGGCTCACAACCTCAATACATTGATAGGAATCGCAATGGCCTTATAATTCATCCCACAGATATATCCGTGATCCATCTTTGTAGCAAGAGTTTGAATCTACCGCTATATATATCTTGAGCTGTCCAAGTATTTTGGACGCACCCCACAGGCGCCTATTTCCGCTCGTTCTTGGACAGGTGGCGATGTCTGTGCATGGCCATTAATGCAGGGTACTGTACTCTGTCACATACGTGATAGCTAGTTTTAAATATTTTGGAAGTACGACTTTAATGTATAAGTGTAAAAAAAATCTTATTCATAACTGTAGATTTTCTTTCAACTATACCTAAAAAATTCCATCTTGACATCATTATAAATTCGCAGAAATAAATTTTCAAAGTGTTACATTTGATTTGCACTTCCAAGTGGCCGTACGTTTAGTTGCTCTCCGACGTGTTGTATGAGTACAAGAATGCACTGCATAAAATAAAAAAATTAAGTCCATCAAAATGTTTAGTTTTGCTACATAATATTTAAAAACGATTTCAGGGGGAAAACGCGTACAAAATAATGTCATATAGCCTACTCGTAAAAGGTACGAGGTACCAGTAAAACAAAATCATCGTGTATACTCTAAACTCAGAAATACCAAACTCTCCGAATACCGGTACATCGTCTACATACAGCTTCTTCACAATTCAAGACAGCAGTTATTGGGAAAAAAGCCAACATCCGAGATACTTTTAAGATGTAAGTTATGCACTTTACCTTTTCATTATTATAAGTATACAAATAAGTAAGTGCGAGTAAGTGCGTTTAACCATCATCATCATGAGGTCTACTGCAACCTGCAGACAACGGTCGCCATAACAATGTAGGGACCATCATGATTCATGAATATTTGAAGACCATCTCTCTAATATATTTCCCCCTCGGAATCTTTAAGAATGAGCACTTCTGCTGTAGACTATGTGGTGGATACTCTTCTTTTCTCCTTCTCATTGCACAGATTGCAGTACTCCTCTGAATCTTCATGTTCAAAACTTATATTATAACCGTCTATCCAAAACTGCTGTGATGCATTTCTCAAATTTGCTACTAATCGATTGACATTAAGGTAGTTCTTGCGCTTGGAAACGGGGGGATGGGGGAGGGGGGTTGAGCCTATGTTTATACATGGGGCGAGCTGGCTAAACATAGGCTCAACACCCCACCCCCTTCCCTCCGTTTCCAAGCGCAAGAACTACCTTAAGGTAGTTCTTGCGCTTGGAAACGGGGGGATGGGGGAGGGGGGTTGAGCCTATGTTTATACATGGGGCGAGCTGGCTAGTACCAACTTCTGCGATTGTAAGACATTTCTGCTAGTATTTCTCTGAAACAGAGTTTTGAGTGCGTGTTTCGCGTCGGATACGTTACATGAACATTTATTTGGGGGATAATAATTCCCTCGTGCACTTTTGTCCCGGAGAAGAGCAGAAATATGGCTCTTCCAAATACCGGAAAAAGTGCGGGAAATCCGACAACGTTGCACACGTTGGCAGCACTTGTCAACAACTTATCGATGTATCGATATTTCCCCCCAGCGATATATCGAGTACTCGATAGTTAGCCCAACTATCGATATTACAGTATATCGATATTTTAATGAAATTATTGTCATTGTTATTGTTATTAAAATATATTATTAATATTATTATTATTGCCCCTTTTAACTCTTGCACATCCCAATATCGTAAAACGAGCCCTATATATTAATTTTATACTCTTAAAACGAGCTCAGCGCGATGCCTGGGACTTTCAAAACGCGCGCCCCCTACTATATTGTTGTAGCTGCGTTGCCAAGTCATCGCTGGGAGCCGCGACTACCCCGCAGTTTTGAAGGGATTGTGGAAGAACGGGCCTGGTGACGTATTGGTTTCTTGTGACAAAATAATTTGGTACGATTGTGGCTACACAGTGATTAGTTTTTTGTGATCGTGGCACCATTTTCACGGGATCTGCGGGGGGAAATATCGGTTCCTGGATGCCCCTCTCCATAAGCCGCCATGTATAAGACCTCAAGTTCAGAGATGAATATCTCCGAAAGTATTTAGTAGAAGTCCTTTATATTTTACAGGCTCATTAGTCACATAACAGGGAACAACTGGTGTAATTATAAATTCTCTGCCACCATTTCGTCTTAGCGCAAGAACTACCTTAAGGGGTAGCGATTATGTAGGTATGATTGTTGGGGTGGGTCAAACCTTAGCCTATGCAATACCTACGGGACTTAGGCAAGTCTGCACAGTCGCTGTCGTATAATCTATTAGTCGACGATTGTAGTCAAAAAACGGAAACGTCTCAATATTTAGGAGATTATTTACGAGCGCTAACCAAGATAGCCCCGTTGTCAGGAGCTTCATATTGAATATTTTAATTGCAGTTGCGAAATCCCGTAATCTTAATGTAATCAAAGCTGGACATATTGCATTCATAAGTTATTTACTTTAAAAATGGATAAGGCCGGCTTTTATTGCGTACCATGAACTTTTTAACTAATATTTCAGTCACGAATGCAGCGGAAGAGAGGACACTACCAGCGACAATAACATAGAAAGCTCCCCCGAGGCTTTCCAAAGTGATGGCCACATTGTCCTCGTCCACTATCCCATCCTCTCGCCTCCTCTTAAACTTTCTCAGCATCTGCATGTGATAATGGAATGCGGTTATCCTCGTCGAAATACCAGTGCTGTGATATATTCCCATCCAGTAATCAATGTTATCCTGATACACTCTGTCTCTGGTAAGAAGAACTGCGTTATGGGCTAAGGCGAAAGTGTCTGTGGATATGAACGTGTTGCCCTGCCCGTACACGTCAATTATGTCAGACATGTCTTTCAAAGGTTCAAGTCATCCTCGGCGCCCAGGCACACTCTGTCATAGAGCATAAAGTCATTTACGCATTCTTCCACGAGTGGTATTATTTTAGTACATTTATCGAACAATGGTTTGTATTTCTGCCGCATATCATCAGTCAAATCCTGCATAATAAGATCGTAAAGAAAAGCCCCTATCAGGACATTAAACTTACATTAGAATTCATCAATTCTTGGAAATTTGAGGGAACTATCTCTTTTGGAGGGAAAGTGATAAAGTAATAAAGTTTGCTCGTGTATCCGGTTGTAACGATGATAACAAAAAACGTCCACGTCGATACAAACGCCTTTGAAGAAGATGCCTCGTAGAAAGGTTGTCGGAGAATTGTCCTAAGAGAGTCCAAGGTATCTCAAGGTGTATCGATACCATGCTGAACGGAATAGAGAACGTGCACTTAAAACATCAGTTTGCAACTTTGCAAATGCGCACAGGAACAAACCAGACACAAAAAACCCTACGCCAAAGGCACACCAACATAATATATAATAATAATATAATGTAATAATTGTGGGGGTAGTGCTCACCGAGAAGGTGTTTTGCACGGACCTTTATTTTCAATTCGTACATTTGGAGCCTTGAACGAAGCGCCCGGGCCCACGGGCAGGATGACAGGAGGGGATGTGCAAAGTGCAGTGAATCTGACGCTGTGGTCATTTTTAGTGAACTCCCCCGGGTGGTTTAGTCTGTAGGAAATACCACCCGAGACCAGAGGTGACCCTGAACTCTGCACGAGATGAAGGGGGTGTCCCCGGGCTGGGATCGAACCCGGGACCTTAACATCCGTGGGCGCGCACGTTACCGCGGCGCCACTCCGTCTCCCTTATGGCACACCAACATAACGTGTCATAGGCATACACTATGATGAGCGGAGTTTGCAATTCGCGAGGAGTCCTGCCGAGAAAGGTTATACGTTGGACACTGTTTTTCGGCACAAAGTGAACCAAAGGAAACAAAATTTCAACTATCGGGGAGGATAGCATAAAGGAAAGCTTTCCCTTCGTGGCTTCGTGAAATCATCAATGAGCTGCAGCAAGTAGGTCAGATTTTGCGCGGCTTCAGTCCCGTCGATGGCCATTGCATGCCATCTAAAGTTCAGGGCGTCTGCTACAAAACAAAAGTCACTGAACTGAAAAAAAGGCCCGCACATAGTGTTGTCCAGTTCATCGTAATGAACTCTTTCAAGTGTAGAACCTCTGAAGTCGTTTGATGTGTCGCGAAACAGCTCTCTGTTCAATGTAACATTTGTGGTGGCATTGAACATGACGTGTTCGAAGGTAGGTCCATTGCAGAAAAGGCAAACAGAATTGACCTGAATGCTGTCGTCATCTGCTGGAGTGAGGGACACCTTGAACCTGATGTTCGATGCAGGTTTTTCAGAGAGGAATTTGCTGTCATCCGAATCTCTGATCCAAAAGACGAACGGGTCGCGAGTGGTTTTTGACCCAGTGAGGGCCTCGTCTGGATCCAAATGCACATCCATGATATCCCCATAATTATCGGCACAGGTCATAACCACGTGTAATGCGCACTTGGCTTGTTTTGATGTGGAATCCAAATCCATTCTCTCATAATATTCTCCTCTTTCAATTGAATCATCGCAGGTCCAGGTCCTTTTCGATTCTGATCTGGAGATGAGCACGGGTCTCCCCACCCTGGATATGTTGGCCAGAAGCGTCTGGACACTTGCAGGAAGAGACTTTCCCACGTCGTGACTCACCACCATAGGACATTCCCACTTCAATATTAAGCGCATTGAATTTCTATGCGATTAGTGCGAATTATTGCCATGAAACATTCATGCAGAATCGGCGCACCCCTTTTAGATGCTGATTTTAACTCTAACGTTTAATTTTTCACATATAATGGTTAATTGGTGAATTTTAGAGGGTCTTTTTCGATTGGACCAAGTCTGTTAGAATGGGTTTAGTCTTTTTCCCCAATTTTTTTCTTTTCAAAATAAAACCCTACCTATACTGCTCTGAGTAGTTTGCAGCAGTAATTTTTACGAGCCGTTCCGTACCGTACTTGAGAATTGCTTGAGTAAGACCTATGGTACTGTACAGCTTAAAGCAATTGGTGAAGGTCATACGTGCGCCTGCCTTGTTTCAGTACCTTCATTCCGCCGCGGAGGTCTTACTTCTCTTTTTTTTACTGAAGGGAAAGTTTTTGATATAATTTCAGTTCTTTTTTGACAGTACACATAACTTATGCTCTACAGTGTCTACACTATACAGTCTGCACTATGAATGCAATGGAGACGATTTTCGTCGCTTAGAAGTCCCTAAAATTATTTTCACAGAGACAGTCGTAAAAAAACGAAAGTCGAGTGCTACCAGCCAAAGGTTAGTCTGATTTAATTATTATGAAAAGCCTATACGCTAAAATATACGGAGTATGTACATTGAGAACTGTACCAGACGATACAAAAAACACAAAGGCACATTAAAGTTGGGTGAAAACCCAATGGCGACAGTACGACTCGGCGTCGCTCATCTTGTCCTCCTTTGACCCACAACAATATGTGAGGTGGTAAACAACAACTGACGTTTCTAGGTGATGGCGTAACGAACAAATGAAGTAATGACACAAAAAATACGAGGTAAAGAAATCACAGCTCCAATCCTGTAGCAGTGGGAACTGTGAGATTTTGAACATAGATCCGCACCATCCCACTGCACTTTCGGCCCTTTGACGAAGAAACCAAATTCCGAATAGTTATTGAGCAAAAAAATTAAAACGTATTTTTTGGTTGTTTTAAATTTTTTGCGGCGTTTTGAAGAGGAGTTAAGTAAAAGTGTAAATGGTAGGAAATAAAGTCACGACGGTGGGGATCTGTGTTCAAAATTTGGAAGCTCTACCTACAGCAGAACTTGAGTTAGGGCGAATAAAAAAAACGTAACAAGAAGAAGAAGAAGAAGAAGAAGAAGAAGAAGAAGAAGAAGAAGAAGAAGAAGAAGAAGAAGAAGAGGAAGAAGAAGAAGTAGGAAAAATTCATTGTTGAAACATTGTTGAAATCCATGCTACGGTCTTACTTAAGGGCTATCGCCCTTAAAATAATGATGATATGAAATCAATGAAAATGCCTATAATGATTATTTAGTAATCGAAGCCCTAAATGCTCAATGACCTTGTGCAATGTCAAGTGTCTCCTTGCTTCAGGACAGGGGTGAAAGCTGTGTTTTTTTTAGCACAGGTGTTCGTGACACACTCAAGTGATCTGAATAATATAGTTTATTTGTTCTTGCCTGATTCTCACCCAACATACTTTTCTTTATCATCAGGCATATTTTTTGTATGAGGTAACCTATGCATACGTACATGGTCTCTTAGGAAAGAAATAGACCGCCTTTCAGGATCAACCCCGTTGGGAGACAAAGGATCACCTTACGTGTGACATGGGTCACTAATGTAGTCTCTGCAGCATAGTTACGGATGTAATTGGCTTTTAATATGTAGTGAGTAGTGTAGTGTAGCCGTTACACAAGTGGATCCAGCGCAGGCGGAGTGAAGGGAACTCCCGGGCGGGGATCGAACCCCTGGACCTTCCCATCAGCAAGCCGAGTCATTACCAACTCGGCCAACCACTCTTCCCCTATATCATTTTCTACTTGTTTTAGTGGAACCAATCAGGAAAAAATGAATCCTTATTCCGCTTCATAAGTGGAAACTGAACGAGAGTTCATACTAAACCACTATATACTTTCTTTTAGGCCCTACACATTTGTAGAGTCAGTTGCGCAGGACGTATTATTTTGATGTTTTTGAAGTGCGAGGCGAAACATTCAAACTGGGCGTCATTTTCATGGCCCCCTTGACCTGAAGGTGGCATGTTGACCTCGCATGATCGTTTGGGTTCCAATCCCGCACACTTTAAGAGAAATCCCCTCAAAAACGCACTCGTAAAAATCGCGCCAAGTCTTCCGCCGAAAAAACCTGTGAGATAGTGTCTGGGAGCCAAGCCTTGTCCACTCCGCCGTACAAAGTCGTGAGATCGTGGTGGACGCCAAGCCTTTCTTCGAGGCTATAAGCTAAGTGAGATGACTTGGCCGGACTTCGTTCACGGGCACGAGGAACAATACGCGTTCAGTTCGCTGGAATTTGGTGAAGTTACTGTTCTCCCTATTTTATAGCTGTACGACTTTCAAGTCTAATTAACCGCGATTGTAATCATGTGCGGTTCGAAGGTGACATTTTGAAGTTCCTGTGATACGAATAAGAGGTCCAAGTATATTTATAATTAGGCCCTAATGAATAAAGGAACTATATACGTGCTTTTAAGGTGGAGGTGTTACGTTACTGCTCCACCATGGACAGTTAAAAGTAAATATTCCATTCGAATGTCACATTTTTGGGTAATGGCTCTACCAATGAGTGTTAAAAGTTTACTTCCTATTGTATTAAACCACGCATCGCATTGTTCCCCATGCACGTGAACCAAGTCCGGCCAAGTCATCTCACTTAGCTTATAGCCTCGAAGAAAGGCTTGGCGTCCACCACGATCTCACGACTTTGTACGGCGGAGTGGACAAGGCTTGGCTCCCAGACACTATCTCACAGGTTTTTTCGGCGGAAGACTTGGCGCGTTTTTTACGAGTGCGTTTTTGAGGAGATCTCACCACTTTTTGTTAAGGTGAATCAAGGTTGAATGAAT
>KZ539181.1:0-17894 GCA_000934665.2 Catajapyx aquilonaris | reverse complement strand
GGGGGGATTGAGTACTGAAATGACTCATCACACATGGGAAATTCCACGGGTGTGTGAGACATGATTGCCGTCGTTACCTATTTTTATTTTTATTTAATTTACCCCGTGTTCGAGCCTTTGGCTCGTTTTGGGGGACAAAACCACATGTGTATTACATACAGATTAGGTATGTGTGCATTAATGCTCATTTGTATTTACAATTTTGATCACGTTTTGAAAAAAGGAGAACAATTTATGAACATCTGGTTTTTGACTATTAGTGAAGAGCATCAGGATCTGGTCAGGTGGAAATTTAGGTATATCAAACAGGTGTTTCCGTCTTGGAGGTATGAACAAGGGACACTCGTAGATTATGTGAAAAATTGAACAGTTTACCTGCCAATTGCACCATACACACTGTTCCTCTGATTCTATTTTAAGTTGCTCGTTTTGTTTTAATTTTATATAGCAGGAGTTATTTCGCAAATTTGCTAACAACCGAATGTGGGATATTGGCAGGTCTATGTTAAAATAACTTTCTCTCTGGAATTCGTCTTTTACCTCTTTGTAGCTTATATATCTACTAGTTTTTTGTAGTCTGTTTATTAGATCATTTTTAAGCGCCAGTTCAATTGTTTCAAGGATCTTTGGGAGCTCATCTGCTGACTTTTTCCAATTTGCTGCTAGAGGTTGGAACCGGGTTGGAAGGTTTTCGAACAACTTGCCAGCCAATTTAACCTGTTTTTCGGGCTTAATTCTTTTTGTGTGGTGTATAAGTATGCTGCTTTAAGGAGTTCATTTTTTGAGTTTGTTTCTATATTAAGTATAAATTTTAGTGTTGCTCTGGCAACATTTAAAGTAAGTGGGATTACTCCTGTTTCTAAATATACAAAGTATGCTGCTGTCGTCCGTGGTAGGTTCAAAAACTTCTTTAGGACGTAAGTTTGGACCTGGAGTATCTCTGCTAAGTGCTGGGGTCCCCATATTGGGCATGCGTACAGTAGGACTGGCACAATGTGAGCATTGAAAAGTTTCAATGCCACCGTGAGGTCTCTAAGTTTCAATTTGATGAAGACCGGCCAGAGTGAATTTATTGCGGCTATAGCCTTTCTTTTGAAAAATTCCGCTGCCTCGTTCATTTTGCCGGAGCACTTAAAAGGGACCCCTAGATATGTAGAGGATGATTCGTTTTTAATTTTTTGATCTTGCCAGAAGAAAATTTTCCCGGGTTTTCTTCCACCCTTGTGGAAGCAAGCAAGTTTGGTTTTGTCTAAGTTTATTTGTAGCTCGTTCTCTCTAAAATATTCAACTAACATATTTATATTTCTCTGCATATAACATGAGTTGTCTGTAAGCAGTATTATATCATCCGCGTAAGCCAAAAGCAATATTTCCTCTTGTCCTGGACCAAAATTTACACCTTTAGCACCTGCGGCTTGCCGTCGGTCGTTACCTGCATCTGCACATATAAATGACGGTATATTTAAGAAATGTATATGAAACTACCTACAGGGTTTATGTCGGTTTATGTGTAACCCAAGGTATAACCTCTATTAGACATGTATGGATATACGGATAATGTAAAAGGCATTTATCCCATCCGAAATCTGTCCCATTATACGAATAGGTCCAAATATACATGCAGTACTGTATATCCATGCCTGTAGAAGAAAATTCTATGAATAGTATTAACTATCACTCTATCAGTATACCAGTGCCATGAGCCGGTCCAAACATCTGCTATGACAGTCGTTGTTTTTAGTTGTGACTTTTATAAAAACGTATCCGGCAATGAGTTGACAGATGGAGTGTATTTTACTGTGGAATTTCTCACGTCTCACCTCTCACATCTCTTACTCAAAGGTTTTCATAACTCGAACTATTGGCAATAATTATCTCACGTTTTTGGCATTATACTTATTAATTATATATTTTTATCAACAACCAAATGCCCTTATCTGAAATGGTAATTCCCAAAAATTGTTAGGTCTGCTTCATTTCTCACGAACTCACATGTGTATATCTTGGCGTACAATTTATCTCACATGGTATGTGAAAAACCCGTCTCAAATGTTCCATGCTTTTCCTTGGTCTTACGGAATACCAATAAATCATCTAGAATTCTAGATAAGTCATTACAAATATCCATCACTTACATAATCCAAATGGCGTTACCAATTACAGTAAGTGCCCGTTTTACGCCGTTCCATTTTACGCCATTTCACATTAACGCCGGTTTGAAAATGATATTTAAATATTTTTTATAATTGAAAAATTTGAAAAATTTGACAATAACAACACATCACTGCAACACTTCTGAGTCCAAACACACGACCCTTCGTTTTTGTGCTTCGAGGTGCCTTGTGGCGGGGTCTGTGGATAAATACAGTACCGTATTGTTGGTCTCGGCACTCTCAGAAGTCTGTTAAATACCCTACGTATACTGCCATTCTTGCCAAAGAAAGGGAAAAGAGGCCTCAGAACCCGATGACCCTCAACCATTAAATGTGCATAATAAATGTTTCAAATAGTCAGCATTAAAAACAGCGCTGCAATTCAAGTACAGCAAAACCCCGATTATCCATCACCAACAGGACTGGGGCATCGTCATCCGGATAACCGAAAAGGTCGGATAATCCAAGGATTAAAGAAAACTATACGGAAAAACAACAAAACAACAAAAAAACACGAAATAATGTACATAGGGTTTTATAAGAAATATGAAAATATTTATCTTTTACATACACACTCTATTGTACTGTATTTGCGATTACGACAACACAAATCAAATGCGTATAGAACAAATGGGGTAACCACTTCGGTAGGTACTCCGGTGTACACCTGCGAGTGGTACTCCCTGGTACTCCTCAGGTACCTCACTCGTTATTACTCCTTGGTACTCCTTGAATTTGGTACTCCAGTGTACACTTTTCAGTCAAGTGATTACCCCCTTGTATAGAACATTACAGTATTTAATCAGAAAACAGATTTATTGCTAGTGCTACTGTCGGATAATCAGAGGTCGGATAATCGGGATTATACTGGACTGTCTGAGGGGAACTGGGAAATCTTGGAACCTATCTCACTTACTTCCATTATAATTTTGTCTCGTTTTACGCCTTTTCACTTTACGCCGCATTTTGCTGAAACCAATTAACGGCGTAAAACGGGGTACTAACTGTAGACTCAAATGAACCATACAGGGCGTTGAAAGCTGTAACGTGAGTGTCGGAAGACCGCGTTCTAAACCTGATGATAGGTAAACTGACTTCCAAGTCTACAGTGTGAAGGAATTTTCGCGCCCAATCGCCAGGTAGGCAACTGCACATGCTGACAATCCTTTATTCGAAATGCTTGGGACAGGCAATTTTTCGGATTTCGCAATAGTTTACTCTATACTGCATGTCTAACGTCATTTCTAACGTCATAATCTAAACGTAAAATGGGACAGATTTGGGTTGGGATAAATGGCCTAAAACATTTTCAGTCATAAACCCTGTAGCTGTAGGCAGTTTTATATACATTTTAAATGTTTTTTTATACATGCAGATGCAGGTAATGACGCTAGTCTTTCACTTGTCCCCTCAGGACTGAAAAAACATGAAAAATGTAAAGATGTATTATGGAAAACATCTGATAAACCATAATAGCTGTGTTTAACGCACATAAGCTGCCTTAGCTGATAATAGAACCTAATCAAAATTGTCCAGGTCCAGGTGACAAAATCATGTAGATCAAAAGAAAATAATATGACAGATATGTGCATCACCGCATGATGATTGCTGTAATGCATGACTCTGTGCCTGGACTGCAATAATAAAACATTTCAGAAACCTTCCTACCTTAGGAAATGTTTCATTCCATTCCCCCAAAATTATGGTTTATCAGATGTTTTCCATAATACATCTTTACATTTTTCATGTGTTTTCAGTCCTGAGGGGACAAATGGAATTTAATCTCCACCCATCCGCCAGCCAGTTTCGCTGTGCACTGCAACACGCAATGTGTGGACGCATGCTGTAGCCTCCAGAAACTTCAAAAGTTCTATGAACTGGACGAGTACATCATGCTCGTTACCCACCTGGATTCGGGCCAACCTCTCCCCTTGCCAGGACTCCAGCAGCCCCAGAATATGGAATGAAGAGGCAGTGAAGAGGAGGTGATGGAAGAGGAGGTGGAGGAGGAAGACATGCACAACGATTTGAGGGAGATCGCAGAAACGGATGCTTCATTGACTTTGACTGGTCTGGAGAAAAACACTATGGAGTACATCGCGGGCTACGTGGCCCAAAAATGCCTGAATAGGTTTCCTTCGTGCCCTGACTGCGATTCCACGTTGGTGAACCCCACGAAAACAATATTTCCAGGGATGAGCAATTGTTAATGTTCTTCCGTGCTTTCTCCGTCAATTGATCTGACTCGGACTTCAGGAATCTGGTGGCACAGAGTGAAATTTTCGTGCCAGTGCAGTGGTCAGAAAGCAGTTACAAACTTTTCTGTATGTCTACCCACAAAAAAGGCACAAGACATCCATTAAAGCCACAATGATTGACATCCTGAAAAAAGTCATTGCCGTTAGTCATCCGGAATGGTTTGCGAAAAAGAATCGTTGTTATGACCATCGAATCCATATGCTGACAATCCTGGTTATAAAAGTTATGAAATGATCCATCACAAATAAAATTTCCATGTTCCGAGTGTGACAAGAATAGCGTCATTACCTGCATCTGCATGTATAAAAAAAAACATTTAAAATGTATATAAAACTGCCTACAGCTACAGGGTTTATGACTGTATAAGTTAACCTTTATTAAGAAATTTACCCGTACAGGGTATACTGAAAATGTTTTAGGTCATTTATCCCAACCCAAATCCGTCCCATTTTACGTTTAGATTCGAATATACATGCAGTATAGAGTAAACTATTGCGAAATCCGAAAAATTGCCTGTCCCAAGCATTTCGAATAAAGGATTGTCAACATGTGCAGTTGCCTACCTGGCGATTGGGCGCGAAAATTCCTTCACCCTGTAGACTTGTGGAAGTCAGTTTACCACTATCATCAGGTTTAGAACGCGGCGTAAAGTGAAAAAGCGTAAAACGAGACAAAATGATAATGGAAGTAAGTGAGATAGGTTCCAAGATTTCCAAGTTCCCCTCAGACAGTCCAGTATAATCCCGATTATCCGACAGTAGCACTAGCAATAAATCTGGTTTTTCATTAAATACTGTAATGTTCTATACAAGGGGGTATACAAGGGTGACTGAAAAGAGTACACTGGAGTACTCAATACCGTCTTTCCATAATAACTCCCTACATACTGGTATACAGCAAACAGCATATAGAACGGGTATGTGACGATCAGTGCTGTTCTTGGCAAAACATCCACACAAACTACATAAAGATATTTTGCTTTGTCTGTCAATAAGAGTGTGATAAATATGCAAGCAAAAAATTTTCTGATGAAACTATAATTATGAAAGCCTCAGGTCAAGTCAAACTTGACCAGAATATTTAACACTCATAACATGAAGAAGACTGAGTGCTAAATTGAAAGTCACAACTTAGAAAGCGTGATGTAAGCTAATTTTAGTTATTATCACAAAAGAAGGAACCTGTCTTTTAATCCCTTCTAAAGGCGTGTTTTCCTGCATCCCACTTCCATACTTAGATACTAGTGGCTTAAAATTTCCCCACTACACGGTACTGTCTTGTTAGCAGCAATTGTTGAACCTCGCAGCATGACTATGCAAATTGAAATTTAGGTTACATATCAGGTATATGAGGGGGTGAAAATCAAAAACCGACAGCTCCAAAAACCAAAAAAATGAGTTAGCGCCGGCAATGCATTCCTCATGCCATGGAGTACATAATACCTGAATATGGTATTTAAAACCCTACAACGAAGCCGTCAAATTCAGGGGTGAAAAGCGACCTCTGTAACAAAAACCGCCAGCTCCATCCCCACTCGCAGAAAATCACAGATAAAAAACCGCCAGCTCCCACGAAACTAAAGCTGACATGGGAGACAGTACATACTGCGAAGCTCGTACGGATAACGACGGTGCGAATGAGATGAGCATTTAACAGAACACCTTGCGTAATGTAATGGAACGTTGGTATGTAAGCGTGGAATAAACTTAAACATTTACACGCCGGATAAACCTGTGTTTCATGTTTCCCTCACTCAATTTTGCATCAAAAAGCGCCAACTCCAGCCTGTTGCAAATCAAAAACCGGCCAGTGGTGGAATGGACGGTCCACAGCTCATGGGGTTATGGCGGATGATTTCATAATAACTTACCAATGGTTGAGTTGCTAGTAAAGGAATCTATAGCCGCTACATTCAGGTGTCTACGTTGACATACGGCGAAACTGTAGGTTTTTCTCGTTTTTCTCCGTTACGTTTATGACGGAGCTGTCGGTTTTTGATTTTCACCCCCTCATATGAGGATACAAATAAATACCTCATTGCCCACTGTGACTATCAGTTCTGATCATCGCATCATCGCATGTTACCCGCTAAATATTTTACCTGTATCTTACACTGTACTTGGTCACTATGTTTCTGCCTCATGGAGGACTCTGTTTTCTCCCCATCAAACTCAATGAAGAGAAGAAAATGCTAACCATTCCTGCAAAACTTTGGATGCAGAAAAAGATCCTTGTACTCGTGAAGAACCTCCCTCAAGGAGCGATTCACTTGAGCATCAGCATTGGCCGTGGTGGTGTTTAAGCAAGGTGTGGGTGCAAGCCATGGTGCAAGCTGATCAATTGCCCCGTAGTCGTTGGGCCCACTAAAAAAAAACACACACAAAAAAAACAAAAACAAAAAAAATGTAACAATTATTTATTCACAACAAATTTCAATATATTTGTAAGAGAACTAAAACCTAATCAGGATTGTCCATCATTAAATGATACTACTGTATTTGTTAGGAAACTAGTACATGAATGACAATTATTCCTAATAGTATTTACCTTTTTCAGGAGCTTTCCTGAGGGATGAAATGAAAGTCGTTATGGCACGAATGGGACACCACTTGAGCCTACTCTTTGTCATGAATTATAAATTTCAATGCAATGACCAATATTCCAATCACTTCAAATTATTTAAAAAAGAAAAGAAAAGAAAAAAAAAAGTTTGGCAGTGGAGGGATTCGAACCCTCGCCTCCGAAGAGACTGGAGCCTAAACCCAGCGCCTTAGACCACTCGGCCACACTACCGTTCGGTGGAAGACGAAGGTTAATTTGGGGTTTTATTCAAGAGACTCAGGTGTCAATCAAAGACCCTATGGGGGCGTCACTGCGACACGTGCGAGGGTTGCGTTCGCTTTTATTCCGGGGAAAGGGGGTGGGGGGTGGGGGGGACTTATTCACCGGACATTGGCGGAAGTAAGGGCGGGAAGCATGGGGCCTTGTCCGTACGGTGCGGGCTGTGGTGCCTGAAGCGGGCCCATCCAAGCGCATCCAAGACTGCTGCTACCACTGTCGGATATGTTGCTGCATGATACCCCCCAACACAGCTACATGTACGTCCCTCGCACTCACTGCCTACCTAAGCCAGCAGGCACGTGTCTTAACTGGCATGAAGGGGAGCATCACTTCGCATGTGACGTCACGATCAACGTGTGCGATTGCGGCGCACATAGAGTAAGTGAAATCAATCGACTCACTATTTATTTCAGGGAAGATGGCGGCGATATATCAGAAGCCAAACAATCCGTTCAGCGGCGGTGGATACTTTGTGTATGGCGGACAGGCAGGAGAGCCATTGGGATTAGTTTTTCTCTCCGAGAAGATAGGGATAAGTACGGAGAGAAGATTAGCGGCTGCGACAATCGGGCCTCACATTCAACGCTCTCTCTGCCTTCGTTTCGCACTGGCACTGGCTAAAACGGTAAGCCGGGGGAAGTATTAGGTGCAGATTATAATTATACGGTATGGAGAACTGCTTCATTTAAGAGCAATGTTATATTTTATTTGAATAATTTCTTCCTCCATAGTCGTGGTGACACAAGACGAGAGAGCCACAGTACTGACAAAACTGAGGTAACATCCCAGTATGAGCCTTTAGAGTAGACTGCTCATTTTCTTGCTACTTTCTGTCTGCTGACATCATAATCATAGTGTCTTCCATACCAATGCGTGACCTCTTGTTTTCCAGCCCAGGGAAGTGCAGAGTGGTCTGCTCCATGGGTTTAAGGGTATACAAGCAGAAGAAGCCTCTCCCTCTCGAAGCCCGGCAATGTCAGGACCATTACACGACTCAAAATCATGATACAGGTGAGGTCTGTAACCTGCTTGTGGTCAGCTGAAGTGAGAGACTGAGGCAGAAAAGGCAAGTGAAGTTGTCTGCTGACATCATAATCAAAGTGTCTTCCATACCAATGCGTGACCTCTTGTTTTCCAGCCCAGGGAAGTGCAGAGTGGTCTGCTCCATGGGTTTAAGGGTATACAAGCAGAAGAACCCTCCCTATCCCCAAGCCAGGCAATGTCAGGACCATTACACGACTCAAAATCATGATTCAGGTGGGGTCTGTGACTTGCTTGTGGTAAGCAGAAGTGAGAGACTGAGGCAGAAAAGCCAAGTGAAGCTGTCTGCTGACATCATAATCAAAGTCTCTTCCATTCCAATGCGTGACCTCTTGTTTTCCAGCCCAGGGAAGTGCAGAGTGGTCTGCTCCATGGCTTTAAAGGTATACAAGCAGAAGAACCCTCTCTATCTCCAAGCCAGGCAATCTCATGACCATTACACGACTCAAAATCATGATTCAGGTGTGGTCTAGCTGTGACTTGCTTGTGGTAAGCAGAAGTGAGAGACTGAGGCAGAAAAGGCAAGTGAAGCTGTCTGCTGACCTCATAATCAAAGTCTCTTCCATGCCAATGCGTGGTTTTTTGTTTTTCAGCCCAGGGAAGTGCAGGGTGGTTCCCTGAACTAGACAGTAATTATCACACTCAGGATAATCATGTATATGTGTTCGTGGGGTTACCATAACGGCACATTTCACTAACCATGAAACAGAGTCTTTCCGTTGCACTTGACGGTTCCAATAATCTGGCCTAAGATTGGCACGGAAAGGTCTCGTAACATCGACGACAGTCAACGATGAAAAGAGGCTCGTCGACATCAAGTGGATCCACGTAGAATTGCAGAACGGGATACCGATAATCGTGGTCCACGCTACAAAAGGTCTTTTCATCCGCCACAAGAGTCCATCCACTTACAAGGTTACCCCAAACGGAAGTAAACGCAAGACTCTTGCACTATGTGGGTTTAACCTTCACACACCACACAACAGTCGGAAGAAAGTACATGTATCATGACTCAAAAAATAACAGGTCAAGCAGTACCAATGTTGGACATAAATCGAGGCATTTGCTAGCAAGATTCCTTCTTCTGCCTCTTCGGAAAATGTCGCTGGCAGTATGCCTCAATAATGTCCAACACTGTACGACTCCGAAAACTGGGCTGAATCTGTCCCCAGAAATCTCGCAATCAGTTTGAGTCCAAATGCAACACCATCAAAAGGGGCGCACGTAACATCGACTATATGGGTGTAGTGGTAGTGTTGTGTGTCGTGACTCATCAGGGCTTCCGTACTTGAGCCAGTTGGGTAACCAATGCTGGATCTGTCGCCACATAATTATATAATGTTCAGCTCTACACGCACGTCACGCACCTACAACACACTGTGTTGTTCTAAGAAACACGGTCTAAACAAACAAACAAAAAAACGAGCTCTGCTTACCCCTTACAGGAAGGTGTCGGTGGATCGTGCGTTGAGACGGAAACTCGGACGGAAAACACTGACAGTCAACTTTGGAAAATAACTCAAGTATACTGTTCCTTGGTTTTATAAGGTGCAACTGAATAGCAACCGATTATAACACGTAATGCGGGAGTATTTAACGCTTGTCCAAGTGGGACGCGACCTCAACACCAACTCTGCTGATCCCCAACTCAGAACTTCTCAACAGACTTGCGGATAACCAAAATGTGTCATCGCATACTATGCAGACCAGGGGTTCTTAACCAATGTTTGATCAATGGTCGTACCCCATACAATAGTAACGTTAGATTAAGAAGTCTAATGTTTAATTTTGAACTACAAATTGGGTGTGGAACCATTCGAAGTTCATGTTCAAATCACGTTTTTTTTCCTTCAGCAAGTTCCGTTGGCAAGGTTTTTGCTTCATAGACGTCCCATTATTATGGGACAGCTTTGGGATCGGACAAATGCCTACATTGATATTCATATGTAAATAGTGGTTACATTAACTCTGGAGGTAGTTTTATATAAATTGAAGGGCTTGGTGCAAAAACCGGATAAGTCCACTATTGGTCGAAAATGAGTTATGGGTGGTTCTGCCACCTGGGAGCCATTCAGCATAAATTATCCACTTCCGAAGTTTCATAAATCATGACAATGCTGCCATTGGAATGTTACATTACGTTAAAAAAACGCCTTTATATCTACAAAATCCAGATTTGGAAAAAAAAAATCAAGATCTTTTGTCCGCTCCGCTACCGTGGAATGGCCCTGATGGAATGAAATATTTTTATAATCTTTGAATAATAATCCTTATATGAGAAAAATGAACTTGGATACACCTGCCAGGCCGTCTCAAATGTAAGGCATAGGGTCCCTTTAGGACTTACAAAACTCAGCCCAAGAGCCAATCTAAACTCTGAACACGTCACAAAGAAACCTTCTTTTTTACCCTGAGATGTCATATGAATTGGAGTCAAAATCTTACTGACTATTGTCTTTTTAAAATGAAATTATACTCTATGATCACCTTCTGTAACAGTCTTTCAAGTGCAGGAAAATTGCAGCGTATATTCCATGCACAACAAGTACGGAGAATTTTAAATAATCCCATAAATGTGTGTATGAATTTTATAAACTTCATGGTATTTGTAATACAATCGAACCAACTTCACATGATACAACACATACCCAGAAATTCAGTACTGTATAGTTTTCCTTCCGGCCGCAAGAACAAAAGCAAAGCGACTTGTTTTCCCTGCATTACAATCTTCTATTCACAGCAATTCAACCAGATGAGCAACCAGGATGAAAATGTATGAAGAATCTAAATGAAGAATCCGAATCAATTAAAGTTTAGAAGTCAGTTCTGTGTAAGGGCAGTTTGTGCATGAGTAAATCCAAACAAGTGCTTAAACACAAAAACACATTACATAGCCGTTTGAATTATAAATGTTATCATTATCATATCAAATGTATTTATTTTATCACTTATTAAAATCTCGTGTTTCATTACATTCTGCAGCGACAAAAGAAGGGTTCACACCAATTTCGCACACATTTTTTTTATAATTCTTCTTTTGGTTCAGGTCCACCAGATCTCATTCGATCTTGTAATGCAGTCCAAAAGGATATACGATCGGGATAAAATGTTGTCTGCATCTTCGGACTTAGGGATATTTTAAAATTGTTAAAGGGTTGCAGCTCCAATGGGTCCCAAAACTCCTCGAAATCATTTTTATCGCCAGGTGTTGGATTTCTATCAAGAAAAGAACGCAGTAGAGAATTAAACTCTTCAGATATTCTTAAACGTATTACATATAGCCGTTTGAATTTCCTTTCTCTTCGGAGGCCCATTAATTCATTTTCTTGCATAATCAAAAATCTACGTTGGATTCTTCCTATTTCAATAATATAATTCATGTTTCTCCTAACCTTTTTGCGACCAAGCACCGCTATCAAGAGTTTGTCAGTGTGCTGCTGCTGTTTTGTTAACATTTATTAAGTAATAATGCGCAATGCAAGTCGAAAACCTTTTTACCCAGTGGCAAGAAAGTTGCTCCACAATGTCGTCATCTTGTCTGAAAACATTTCTTCCCGGCTGCCTTTTTCAAACACAGTGCCGAAAGGAAAGAGGAATAAGTAAATCAAATCATCAACGTGAGTGGCTCCTAAAAACAAATAGAAAAGTTCAAACCTATGAATATTTGTACACTTTATCATCATGTAAACATACCCTTCGGCTTGTAATTGGCTCCACCCCCAAAAGGCCAAGGGACCTGCGAGAAACTAAATGCTCCAAGAAATGATATTTCGTAAAAGTAAGTCGATGACACGCGCTTCTTTGTAGAGAAATATTTGTTGACAGCTTCATAACTGCATGTGTTAATTGCGCTATCTGAGAGCATCTGCCAAACATTCGTCAAGTTGGGACTCATATTACAGTATCATGAATAAAAAATAATATGGTTTAAAAAATACTTGCGTTTATTAGTCCATCCAGATGTACTGTACCATTCCCGAAGTAAAAGTTCCTAATCTCTTTTGAATATTGGTCTGGGTGTTTAGTGACTTGATTGTATTCCAACATAAATGGAATTATTTCCAGAAAGTGTTTATCCAGATCTTCAAGCAGCCCTTTCTTCCAAATGCCTGATAAAATGACACGGTCAGCTGAGATTGAGCACCCAAGACGAAAAGAAAACTACTTGTATGGTGCTAATATCAAATACATTTCCACCTGAAATGACAAATTCGCCTTCAAATTCGCATATTCCAATCATCCATGGAATGTCAACTTGTTCTCCTCTTGACGCACTTTCCCTGGGACTTAGCTCCATAAACATGTCTTCTCCAGCCACTTCTCTCGTTGGGACAAATGTTGCTTGAGGGAACATTAGCCATTCCTAAAAATGAACAATTTAGTGAAGTATACCACTGTAACGGCGTAACAGTAAGTTACGGCATAGTTACGGCAAATTTTGGGGTAGCACTAGCAACAGAGGTGGCGTCTGCATTTTGCAAACATGACAACATGCTTTCTGTGTCGTCGGTAGGACAATTCAAAAGGCTTGCAAGTCGTTTTGATTTTTTTCGCATTTCTTCAGGCTCAGAATAAGCCCAAGGACAAAGAGCAGTCCCACTCTGAGTTATGGCGCGATGGAATAAGCCTAAAATGACATTTGAAAAATTATGCTATTTACACCCCAATGTAATAGTAATATTACCAGTGGATTTTGACGAAAGCATGTGGTAGTGCACACTAGCCGCACCGGCACTTTCTCCAGCAATAGTTATTCGGTCAGCGTCTCCTCCAAAAGCATTTATGTTTTCTTTCACCCAACGAAGAGCCATATTTTGGTCCTTGAGGCCCATATTTCCTTGAACTATGTGATCTGCAGTGCTTAGAAATCCTGCAAGGCAAGATAATCCTCAACATTGCACTTAGGCATCATAAAACTATTTACGGGCAGACATATACCAAATGCTCCAAGTCGGTAGTTAATTGTAACCAAAACTATATCTTTGTTAAGCAAAATTATAGGCGAATAGTGATCAGGAATTCCTGATCCCATTCTGAAAGCGCCTCCATGTATCCACACCATCACGGGAAGGTTAGGATGACCTGTGTCTTGCGGAAGCTGTGAGTGTCAATCCAGTCAGTCATTCCGATGAAAATCACAAAATATTTTACGAACAACCTTTTTAGAGAAGACATTTAGGTACAGGCAATCTTCCTGGCCAGCAACTCCCAATCCAGACTCAGAGTCACACTGAATACACATCGGTGGTTGAGATGTACCGTCTAAAATTCCATTCCATTCCTTAAAAGTCTTGGGAGGCTGCAGAAAAGTCAAAATATATTATATCACTTATAATATTCCTCTGTCTATTGTTTTAATATTTCTATTACAGTCGAATATAATGTCTCACCTGAAATCTGAGATTTCCTACCGGAGGTGACGCATATGGAATAGCTAAGAACGAGTAGAACGTTTCACCTTTGCTTGACTTCTGCAGAAAGCCGCGGACTCTTCCATTTGTTGTTTGAATGACTGGTCCAGCCTGGTCGTTGCTACACACAACTACAAAAACTCCGGCAAGCAATAGCAGCGACTTGCCCAACATGCCTGCAGGAACGATCACAACAGACTGATAAAAATATCACAAGGCTTTTACACTAACCGAGAATAGGATTAGTTATCTCGATATTGGATTGGTGCCAATGACGGACAATACAATGGCAACGGAGCTTTCACCTTGTTACATAAGCACTTATCGTTTAATCACATCCATTAATGTGACCTTGTTGGGAAAACTTGTGTTTGTCTCTTACCGGATGGAAAATCAGTTAAGTGATGAGATTATGGTGTCAGGGTCCGGTTAAAATCATAAATCTGAAAATCAATTTATCACGCAATATTATCTGTACTACGCGATTACGTCACTGCAAAGAAGAGTATTCAACGTTTCCTTTTAATCAAAAATTGTACAATATAATTATTTTTAATGTAGGCCTAGTACAATTTCATGCATTACTGCCCCACAGTCGCGCATTTTGTAGCATGTTTAATGCATGCAAATAAGTAACAGAGTCCCTTCTGACTGGTGTCAATAATAATTGCTGAAGATCAGCCTCTGCGATTGAACCGTGGCCTGACCGGGGCTACATGTTGTAGGCCTGGGAGTGCTGGGACCCTAGGTGGTGGAGAAATTACACACTCTCTCAATTACCAGCTGAAATAATATTGTTTCTCCACAAAATGGTGCGCCTTTTATAGCATCAAGCTCGCGATACATCGTTTGAGATGTCGGCATAGTCGGGGATAAATGCATGGCCATCGTATTGCATTGTAGGTCTATACACCTCAGACGCAGTGGATAAATAATAATCAGTAAAATAATAACTACATACACCCTAAGAAAAATTGTTTCATTAAAACGGGCTACTTTCTGACTGTTTTAAAGACATGATATAACTCGTTATTTTGTGGACGATATACACTACTGCAAGGTGGCCCAACTGGAAGACAGTGGTCAGTCATTTTTCCCTTTTACAAAATGATCACTGTCCATATGTGACGTTTATGAGTTCATACGGTTCATACAAAACTATATAAAACTCCTGTTTCGGCGCAATTAGTGTGGAGTTGAATATAATCGTAGTATAGGCCTACATGACTGTGTCGGGCAATATATTCTCCTAAGTCCTAACACAGCAGTGTAGTGTATAGTGATCCGATTAGTGACGAGAGAAAATACCATCCTCTTGGCATTTAGCGCTTCTTGTCCTTATCTTGGTTACTGTCACAAGCGAAACTTGATGCAACTGTAGTGCACTCTTCAAATACTAGAACGTGGAGTCTTGTCCGCTAGGTGAAGGATAAATCTACCAACTGTTACAAGGCCGCAAATACAGGGGTTGGACAAAATACAGTAATAGGGCCCCCTACAAAAAGCGATTAAAATTTCGCCTCTGGCTTATTCTAAAACCCGAAAAGTTACAAAGATGACTTGTACAGGGGGATGAAGCTCTGTCGATGTGCGTTATTTTGTCGAGGTATATGTACTGCATAGCTTGTTTCCATGGTTTGTATTCCAAAAAGGACCTGGGGCTGCACTGAAGGAAAAATGTGGTGCAACACCATATTAATAAAGAAATTGTAATGGTAGGTTTCCATTATTTTGTCCAGCCCACTGTACGTATACACTCATCCTATTATTTTTAAAGCAGTGCCCCAGGGTGGTTTGTCGTTTTTCTCCTCTCTCTCTCTCTCCCCCCCCTCACTCCTTCACGTAATTATTGGTCCATCTGTATACCACAAAAAGTTGCCTCGATAGAGATTCAAAACCCAGTCAAGCCCATATCTGTAACTGGTTTCGTTTTCTAATGAAAAGGGTGGGACACATTTGGTTAAACGTGGGGACTGGGGGGGATGTCATTCGTGTTTTGTTTCTCTCCCTTCCTGTTGTGACTTTTGTTAAATCTGCATACCTCAACAAATGTACATCGACAGAGCTTCAACGCCCTGTAAAAGTCACCTTTGTAACTTTTCCAGTTTTTGAATAAAACAGACACGAAATTCCAACCGCTTTTTGCAAGTGGCCCTATGACTTTGTAAAACCCCTGATCCATCATCAGTCTTCGAACCCTCCGAACAAAAATCCTGCGTACGGCCCTGAACTGTTCACATTTAGCACGTCTGTGTTTCAGAAATGATATCCGTGCAGTTGAATATTCTGCGTACACTGATTTTATCCTCGCTCTTAATTACCCTACTTTCAATAAATCATTGAGGGAATGGATTACATGGGTAACAACTATACTCTAAAAAGGCAAGGAGAATAAGGCCAAAGTATGCAAATTCACCGAAACAGTAATGATATCAATAATCTGAATCCTGCCGTGTACTTCAAATCACTTTTTGTGCATCACCCTCCCGTTGGACATCTCAGGTTCAAGGTAAGACACGGAGTGATGTGAATATCGTACAGTAATGAATAGACGTCTGATTTTATTGCTGCAGCCTCCGCAATCTGGGAGAGAATGGGGTGATATTTTAGATTGGACAGTTAATCCTCCTATATATCTTCAGTGCGAATGCTGGCATGGTGTACGACTCGTAGGACAGGAAGATTGTCTACATCCCCCAATATCTTTACCAGAGTCAAGGGTAAAAGGAGAAGTTTGAAAATATTGTGCCATCCTCATTGGACGCGTCTTGCTATCCTTGTGAGGAATTTTGTCATTACGAGGTAGTTTTCCTGTACCTCATAGTGAACATACGCCTCACAAGGATAGGGTAAAATCGAAACGATACCTCATAAAGACAGTAAAAATATATTTCACCAAAATTTCGTGTGTTTCCGTAGGTTAGGTTAGGTTAGGTTAGGTTAGGTTAGTTTTAAATTTTAAATTTTGGGAAAACCTCACAAGGATAGGAATGCGCGCCTGGGTGTGTGTGTGTGTCATTGTCTCCTATAATTACACACAAAAATAATACCAGAGTGCAATACTTTTTTTGTAACAAGTTGCGTCTTGTTGTTACAGTCTATGCGACACCCACATTCAATTGGAAAATCCCCACTAAAATTAAAGTAGGTTGATAGTGGGTGTCTGACACCAGAAAATTCGACTACATGTGCAAGTCACCCTGGGCTTGTCTCTGATTGGTCGAGAAAATCTGAAGCTGCGCTGTGATTGGTCGGGACTGGCGAGACTGGCTCATGTAAACTGCAGCTATCTATGAGATATGCCCTTATCAGTGGACTGCTGCCCTTATCAGTTGACCCCTGCCCTCTACTAATTGGTTACTAATTGCCGGCACACGCCTGGGCGCGTGCCATATCAGTAGAGCGGTGAAAAAAGGGCCAGAGCGTGAGTTGGAGTCCCCCAGAGGGCCTGTGGCCACCCCCACCACCCCCTGGACACACCTGGGCACCCACCTGGCCCCTCACCTGGTCACCTTGACTAATTAGACAGGCAGCATGGGGCCCCCTACGTCACCAGGACACCCCCACAGGGCCCCACGTGACACCCCTACCTGCCTGGGACATACCTATTGGCACGCCTGTGTGACAACACCTGTCGCAGGTGCCCTGTGACGTAGACAGGGGTGGGGGAGCAGTAGAGGGGCACCCCATTTTGCAAGCTACTAGAATATTTTCTGGGAATATCTCTTGCCGGCCCTTATCTATCTTGGAGGGGGGGAGATAGGAAAGGTCGAAGAGGCCACCAGCCAAGGGAAAAATGTGCAGGCTTTAGGAACAGTTCCAAAGTACATGCAGAAAAAACTAATAGGGTTAGTGTGTGCGTGTGTGCGGGAGGGGTGGGCGGCGGCGGCGGCGGTGGTGCTGGTGTAGGGGGGTTTGTGTATGGCGGGAAAAGGCATCCTCCATCTTGGAGTGGGTGGGTGGGAGGTTGGCTTGTTTACATTTTTTATGCTCCACGTCACATGCTGCTGCTGGAGAGCGCAAAAAATAAGGAAGCGACCACATATTAAAAAATCAGAGGCGCCATTTTGTCGCCACCTGGCCACCTTGACTGGCAGGTAGCATTAAGGATGGAGCTGAATATTTCCCTCAATCTCTGCCCGGACTTATCGGTCGTGAGATAGGGCAACTGGAGGGGTGGGGCTGGGGG
>JYFJ02004613.1:0-30922 GCA_000934665.2 Catajapyx aquilonaris | reverse complement strand
CACAGCAGGCCGCAGGCCTAGAAAACAGCGAGCGAAGCGAGTGGTTTTCTAGGCCTGCGCCCTAGGAAAAGGCGAGCGGAGCGAGGATTTTCCTAGTGTTTCTTTAATCAGAATAAGATACACTTTGAAAAGTTGCATCACATTAATTTTACAGCGTTATACTTTGCATCATGCAGATATCTGGTGAGGAAACAAAATCTCATTGTCAGAAGGGGGGAAAAAAACAGCAAACGTAATTATATGAAGTCTACATTACACTGCAGAAATCCACAGTTGCTTCTGCTTAATAACCTACAAAACTGTCTGAACAAGAGTTACAAATACTCTGGAAATGTGTGCAAAATATTGATCAATGCCTATGCACATAGAGGCTATTAAATAAAGCTGCATTTCTTTTGGATCATTCTGTAGGCCAAGGCATGTTTTCGCAAGTTTATTTTGAAGGAATTAGGCTGATTAACAAGGGAAACCCTTCGAGTGTGAACTGGGACTTTGCCCACCATCAGGATGGCAACATGCATAAGTCATCCTCCTCAGATAATTTGCAGCCTTGCTTGGCAAACTCCTTTTGGTTAAGTAAAAAGCGTGTAGATAAATTCAAGATATGGTGCCCAATCATTCTCGGACTTTGACTGAGACTGTGCTCTCTTAGATCTAGCTTAGGCATAATCTCATTGGGGGCAACAAACAAGCAAGCAAGCTGCCACTTCACTCTGGCTAACTCAGTAACAGTCAGCATAATTATGTCAATTTTTGCACATTTTTGCTTGTATTATTATCTGGCACACCAGATTTACTAGCACTTTTGCAAAAAGTGTCTATTAATTATACTGATTTAAGGATATGTAATGAGTCATGCTGAATTAAACTGCTGTCATTCCTTCTAAAAAAGTCCAAGCAATGTATGATTGTTAGCAGCATATTATGCTTGGTGTGATTGTGATCACTTATCTAATCTTTCTCCTTCACCTACTACCATTGCTGGCATCAAAAGGTACGTGCACTACATTGATAGCAAGCACGAAAATGCTCCCAGTGAGACGTCAATGGGAGTGGCAAACTGAATCACCGTTAGTATTCCTGGTATGTTGAGGCATTACTCTTTCCGTAACCCTGACTGTGAAACACACTTGAACTATTTTGATGAATTTCCTGCTCGGGGATGATAAATCATTATGATTTAAAGATAAGCTCATCCTGCTCTGAAAAAAATAGAGGTGATGATCAGACTATTACTAAATGTTTCACCAGCTGTGTGATCAGAAACACTGCTCGTAAAATGGTCACATAACCTAACATGACTCTAACGCCAATATTGACCTCTACCTATTTTTAAAAAATAAATTAATGCGAACTAAACAAGCACCGCACTAGGTTATTTCAAATTGGGGATTAGCACCTTACTAGTACTAATTGTGTGTTTAGTTATTAGCCCCTCCTGAGTTACAAGCCTGTCGGGTTCAGTCAATATATTCTGCCGAGGTAAGCAATTTCACAGCACATACAAAAAAAAAAGAAAATAAAAAGAAGAGGCCCAAGGTCAGAAAAATTCTGCAAGACTATATACTGGGACTGAAACTATTGGGTAATGTCACAGGGGAAACGCAATTAAACACTTGCGAAGAAAAAAAAAAAAGTATGTTGAAATGTACGTTCCAGAAGTTTTATGTATGCATCTGTCATCTGTTTATAACCATTTGAAATTGCATAAGTAATTTTGTGACACTTTTGTACTTATATCACTTGTCAAATCATAGTGTCACCTAGGCAACGATATCTCTGAAAACCTGGGGAGCCCACCAAAACTGCTCAATTATGGTAATGACAGCCTGAGCACTGTACGCTTGGCAGGAAATGTTGCTCCACAAATGCCTTACGAAAGAAGAAAAGGAGCACTGGATCAATGCGAAAGCGACCACCGATAATAAAAATGAGCCAATTTGATCTCTATTTCCACCCTCTCCACGGTCAATCCTCCTGACATTTTAGCCAATATATTTCCAGAAAGGCAGGGCTCCATAATTATGCAAGGTCACTTAAAATGATATTTCCACACCAAACTGCCACTTTACCAGTGAGCCAGAAAATATATTGGGAACCATGGAACAACCCAGACCAAAATAGCTTTGCCTGCAGCCTCTATTATAGTGCCAAGTTTCATTAAGCAACTCCATTATTTACATGCTGCGACCTTTCCTTGTCAGCTTAGGCCCATTAATCTGACGTGTAGTTTATGGCGCACGGTACAGCACTGGGACCATGGGAGCAACAGAAAGTGAAAGGAAATAAGAGCTTTCATTTTTTATGTTTTGTCATGGGAATCAGTGAAGGAGAACACACTTGGCATAATTCATATTATCATTTATTTGTCATTATTATTGTCTGTGGCGTTGGGTGAAACAACACTTGAATAATAATTGTTCTTCGGGAATGAACAGTAGGAATATTATTTAGGAATGGATTACTTTATGATTTTTTAAATGGATTACAGGACCACTGTGCCCCAGTCTCCCCTACATCACAATGCTGTCCCNCCCCCCCCCCCCAGATAACTTTTAGTTTTTTTCCTCCACAAAAATTGACATTTTGGGAGTTTGGCAATTATTTGAATCTCCCCCAACTTGCATCACATAATAAGAGAGACACGGGCCATTCAAGTCGACACCTGCACCCTTTTCGTAATCCATATTACAAGTCTCTCAAACTTACTCATAAAATACTATTTTAACTATTGCATTCATCGTTTAAGTGACTGAGTAAGGCGTGTACTGCAATATAAATAGCACTTCAGAGTTCCACTGCAACGTACAACTGAGGCTGAACAAGCAACATGTGAAGAAAGAAGCTAAATCAAATATAAAAATATTCCTCATTATTGCCCCACTCAACATGAAACGTTACACATGGACGACAATATTTGCGCAGATGCAATGGAATTAAGGGCAGTAGAGCAGACGCCCTGTGCAAGTTGCATTCCCATTGCACCAACCCCAGATCTATATGCACAAAGTGGCATGTTCTCAGAGCAGTTAGCAGTGCAATTTTTTTATTGACATATGTGGTAGGTGCAAAGGGCTTGCAACTTACAACCCACAGTGTGCATCTTGACACTTTCTCCTGACCTCCTAGCTTTCTAAAATATACGTCAATGATTACAGAAAATATTTCCCCGATCTGTAAACATGCTAGTATAATCTGAGCTGCAAGTGAGTTTAAAAAAGTTACGCATCCAGATGCATGTACTCTGAACTGGTATCTTTAATAATTATATATTTTTAGTATTCTCATGAAAGTATGGCACATTATGTTTTAACTGTTGTAAACACCTAGGAATTTGAAACTCATCCCATCCTGGCACAAAACATCATCTTACGACCAAAAGGTATTGTAAAATAATGTTCACACAACTCCCTGCTATTTACTTCTACATAAGTAACTGTGGCAAAGCAGAATTGTTACTGCTTAGAGCGAATATCAATTATGTCATAACAGACACCAGCACAATTTTAGATGATATACACTATTAGTGGCACACTTCATTTTGGCAAATCATTTGTATAATGGCAACTGTCATCAGCATGTCATACTGACTGCAAGATAACAAATATTACAAATGTTTGGTACAGGCTATGCATTCCTTGACTTGACTCCCCCCAAGAGAACCCACTGGAATGCATCTGCACTGAGCATCTGACTCGTGGCTGTGGCACAAAATCATTGGAATGCAACGCACAGTGAGAAGTCTGTGCATGCATGGGCCTGATAAATGGAATTGCATTATCAATCAAGTCTGGGGACAGAGGCCTCATGCGGAGGTCTGTGAGATTTACATTCACCTGTCCCTCTCGAAAACATTGGTCCTGCAGGCCTTTCAGAAACCTGACTTCAACACTTGTGGCTGGAGTATCTACAATGTACCACTACAATACCAGGCAGATGTAATATAACCAAAAATGTACACCCCTCTGACTCTCTAGTGCAGCATATTGTATTACACTGCTCGCAAGAGTAATAGTATCTAATAAACAAAACATCAGGTACAGAAATTAAAGCAATTATAGTACACATGAAACAAACAGTACAACACTTAAGTGAAACTCATGGGTTGGAACATCAACCAGAGCCTGGCTCCATGCTCATGTAGCCATTTGTCTTTACTATACCTATACGTAGTATTACTGCATCAGAGATGCATCAGCACCGGTGTACTTCTTAACTGGGCATTTGCAGTATCCCACAGAAAAAGGCACTCATCGTTACAACATGAAGAGTGACATCAGTGAGAATACTTTTTGAGTGTCATACGGACAGTAACATAATTTATGTCAACAACACCACTAGGAGCAAATATTGTTTCGCGAATAACAAAATCAGTAACATGCAATTTTCTTTGGGTTTTCTCAACAGGTTTGAACCACTTCAGTTGCATATAAAATGTAAGTAAATTGGCAGCAAAGATTTTCATTAGCTTGCATTACTTGATAAGGTACTACTGCTAATGCGCAGGTACAGTACAATGCTGGAATGTCTAAGTCAGTAAAAAGATAGGTTTATTATTTGATGTAGAATTGTTGCAAAATACTACCGAACTACACCCCTTCTGAATTCACAGTTGTGTGACATTAACACACACTAAAACACACTCTCACACATTTGTTTATAATGACACACGCCAATATCTTAACCTAGTTGCCATATAATTATGGCTCTTACTGGGCACTTAATATTATTGTAGTGGAACTTTCAAAACTGGAATCACAGAAATGATTAGGAATGAAGAGAGAGGGGCAGGAAAAATTCGAGCCATTCGAATTCAACTTTCACATGGAGAATCTTTCCTGCGTCTTAATAATATGAGAATAATCCTTCCTCTCTGGTATGCGAATGAGTCAAGTTTCCTCTATAGGAAAACAAGTAAAAACAATTCTACACAGCCGACATCACTGTAATAAAATCTCTGGGTTTATACAACGCAATACTGCAAAAAAAAAGAAGCCAAAGTAGATGTCAGTTTTTAAGAAACTTTTGAGGCATTCTGACTGGCCCTGTAGAATAATCTACAACTTCATCCACGAGTACCTAATTAGGCAGAATCCTTGAGAGCTTGCAGAACACTCAGCATGAGTCCAAGCTGGTGCTGCAGGTCGTTCCTGAGGTTCATGAATTGATCTTCCAGCCTGTCCAGCCGTGGACCAAAATCCTGAACCACCCAGTGCCCCTCTCCCTGTCCCATCTCTCCTTCCTTCAGGAATGAGGGGGCACACATAAGCTGTTCCAGCTTCCGATCCAGGAGCTCCAGTCCGTCCTCCAGGTCCTCCTGCAGCTCCAGCATTGGTTCTTGAAGAGCCTTCACTTCCCTCCTCAGCTCCCTGGCACCCCCCTTTTCCTTGCTCTCCTCCTCTTCCTTCTGCTTCGCCTCCACCAACTCCCTCAGGGATTCAACCACCTCCTTCCTGAGCCTCCAACCAAGCTCAACAGTGGACTTACCACTCCCACCCACAACCCCAACCCGCCCGTTGGACAGATCAATGCTCACAGTCCCTCTCGGAAGCCTTGGAAACAGGAGGACTCCGCCTCTGAATTTTCTCCACAGCCATTTACCCCACTGGAATCTGCCAAATCGCCAACGTTCCAGCCACGAGAAGAAAGACTCGATGTAGCAGACCAGCTCGATGCGAGAGAGAAGCCCGTAGAGTTCAGCCTGTTCTGCAATTTCCTGAGTGTCACTGACAGCCAGTGCATTCAGGAGATTCATGAGTACCAAGACGACAAGGAAGAGGAACAAGAGGTACAGCAGCCGCGTTGTTGGGGTGTCCAGGTTGGCGTCGTGGAATTCCAGCTCACCAATCATCATCACTGTTGTCTTCAGGCCAATAAGTTCAGGCAACTTGAAAAAGCAATCAGGTTGCTCTGCTGGATCTTCTGGCTTTGTGCAAGTGCGTCCAAGTGTCAGATGAAAACACAGGACAAACCCAATAATTAACGCAGCAAACACAACCAGAAAACTCAAGTAGTTCTTAAGAACAGCGGAGAACATTTCAATGTAGCGGGCTAAAGCTGGGAAGCGACCAATCAGTAGGACTAGCTCAACCCAACTCAACAACAGGCCAATGACTGCAATGTCATCCATTTTACTCCCAACCGAGTCCAATATAAAATCAGTAGTTGCACAACCAATAATACCCAATTCCATCCAGTTCTCGAGGCTGAGGAAGTACCGCTTAGGAGCGCCCAAAAACTGACATGTTTCACGTATGACCAAAAAAGCAAGGGCAGCTTGGCTGCAAATGGTGAAGACAGAAGCAATTGTCTCACCTGGGTTACCTTTGTTGTAGCCTTTAAGCTGCAAGACAACGTGGGTGGACCATGCAACCTCAAACACCAGGTACAGGAGAAGATTGGCCCAAAAGCAGCCGCGTAGGCAATACCATTTCAGCTGAAGGAACGTGGCAAACACAGGGTGTTTCAGAAGTTGTCGGTGCTTGTGGGAAGTCCGGAAGAGCTCTAACCGTTGAGACTCATCAGGACCTTCACTTGGGGGACGCAGCAGTGAAAAGTTGACGAGCACACGTGGATGATGGCTCTTTTCAGACAACTGAATGCACCTGTCCAAGTAGGTGTTGAGTGTGCGAGCTGGAATCTTGTCAACGGCCTGCCGACCTGTTGGGTCAGTCTGCCATGGGTCAGCTCCTTGGGCCAGGAGGTGGACCACAGATGCAGAAGAGCGGTGAGTAGCTGCCACCACAAGTGGACTGCAGCCATCTGCATCCTCGTCATTAACATAAAACGGGAAACTTCCTTTCGACTCGAGTCCAGTGAGCACCTGCTGCATGCTAGCATCAAAGTCCTGCCGTTCCGGGTCAAGGTCATACTGTGAGAAAAAGCTCTGCTCCTTGACTGTGTTGTGGATGCCTTTAGCCAATATGTGAAGAATGTTCTCGCCAGTAGCAGTGGTCTCATGCATGCGGACGCGTCTGCAACCCTGGAGGCTTGCAAGGACGCGATGGTGACCCCAAGAAGCAGCCAACAGTAGGGGCGTCAATGGACACACCTCAGACACACCATTGGGATCAGCACCTGCTCTCAACAATGCATCAACACAGGTGTCCATCCCCAGCAGGCTGGCCAGTTGCAGGAGTGTGTAGCGGCCATCGCTCTGGTTCAGCTCCTCCCCTTTACTCCAGGGTTGGACAATCTCAAAGCTGGCACCACCCCTGGCCCTCAACACCCCGTCAACACTTCCTCTGCCTCTTCCCTTCCACCCACTGAGACTACCAAGGCGACCCCTTTCCCCAGTGCCCCTGCCCATTGTCGGCACCACAATGCCCTTTGAAAGAAGGTACAAAAAGAGGTCATCCCGCTCGCTGTACAGGGCCCGGAATAGCGCATCAACTGGCATTCCAACTTGCGTGTATTCTTCCTCCAGCCTAACCTTTTGACCTTCCATTAGTGGCACCAACACGGGCATACCATCTTCTATGAGCTCTTCTGTCATGTCGCCATCAACAATACACCGGGGATCACCCAGGTGCTTCAGGAGAATCTCTGCCTCACTTTTGGCCTTCCTGAATGCAGCAAGGTGCAGAGCAGTGTAACCCTGAGCATTGCGAGCATTGATTCTTACCCTGCTGGGCCTGTCCTGCAGTAAGGCCTCCATTGCGGTTGGAGCACCATTGTTGCGCATGGTTGGAGCAGCGGCTGGCTTCTTGTCATGCTCAGACACAGACGCGGGTGTCGTTGATCCCATGACAGCATAGTGTAACGGGGTGCAGCCCTCCTCGTTCTGTGAGTTGACTTGGAACAGGAAGGCATTTTGGTCGTGCCGAGAGAGAAGCCCCAAGATGGACGGGTGGTTGTGCAGGACAGCTAGGTGGGCAGCAGTGTTGCCACAGTTGTTGTGCAAGGTCTGGTTGGCCCCACACCGAAGGAGGTGAAACACCTGAATAAAACATAAGTGCGTTAGTTATGTGGACTGATTTCTGTCACTGCCATTCATCCTGAAGGGACTCCTTCCATCTCAACCACACTGTCAATCAATCAGATAGTAAGCCTGCCATGTTCTCTAGTTACCATTTGCCTGTGTCCGAAGAGTGCTGCCAGATGGAGTGCACAGTTCCCACTGGCATCCTGCTCGTTGAGGTCCTCCCCTTCCTCCAGCAGCCTCCTGACGGCCCCAACCTTCCCCTCCTTTACTGCCGCATGGAGCTGGAGGATTGATCCCTCATCCCCTTCATCTGATTTTGCGATGTTCCCTCCAACTCCTTTTGCCAAACTCCTTGCAAGTCCAACCCAACCTAGAACAGTAACAATTACAATTCAACTCACATTTTGCATCTCAACTTCTGCCTGTGGTGCGACCACATAATGAAGAAGAGGAAAGAAATCCGTTGCATGTTACCTTGCTCTTGCGCAAGGTCGCACGGCCTTTTCCCAACCTGGTCCCTGGCCGCTGGGTCAGCCCTTGCCCCCAGAAGCAAGTCGGCAACCTCCTGATGACCCCCCATGGAAGCCAGGTGAAGAGGAGTTGAGGCGCGGCAGTCCCTTGGCCCCACCCTGCAGCCCCACTCCAGCAGCTGCCTGGCCACCCGCAGGTGACCTCTCTGACACGACAGGTGAAGGGGCGTTGATCCCAGGTCATCAGCATCCTCCAGACTAATTCGAGACTCACCGGCTAAAACCTAAAAGCAATAAATTCATCTCTTTACTTATTTGGAAGTTACTTGCAAAGATGGCATTTGATCCATTGTCAACCTTTCGCATCCTTCAACCAATATTGAAACCCTATTCCTAGACGTAACTTTCTTGCCTTTAATAGTTCCCGCCTCTTCCTTGCCTCCTACGACGCGAACAGAGCAAACCGTGTCAGCACATAATGACAGCATTTGGGGGACAATCAATTATTTATAAATTGACTGCGTCAGGAAAGACCATCACCAAAGGCAACCATATCTCTGAAAGCATCAGAGAAGCCCACCAGTTCTGGTAATATTAGCCTGAGAACTGTACGGTTTAACTGGGAAAGTTGCCCAACCGATTTAGCCCAAAGTGCTGGGAAATAGATAGCTGTCAGCTCTGAAATGACAGAGGGGCTCTTCCTGTGCCACAGAAATGTCCAATTACACAATCCTCATGGTCATCTTCCTCATAAATTACCCACACAAATTGCCTCCAGTGAGAGCCAGGCCACCTACGACAATATTGACACTAGGCTGCAATTTACCAGTGACGCAGAGATAACGAAAACAACCAGAACAACCAAAATCACTTGATTCTAGCCTTCAGGAACTCATGACGTGGTCACTGCAGGAAGCGTCACCACTCAGTTTGCTGGATTCACATAACGGTGCCAGAAGTTGTGTACAGCACCATGGCAGCGTTCCAGTACATATCACTTGCATATATTTTAATTTCATTTTGTGCGTCACAGGAACTGCTCTCGGTGCAGCTGACAGCCGACTTTCTCACAAACATTATGGCACAAGCACTGCCCACATGCAGTTTAGTGCTTGTGCATGACTTCATTCAGTTACCAGAACCCTTCCAACACCTATTGAGGAATTTAAGTGAAGAGGACAGATTTTCCATGGCATTCCAGGCCCCAGAGCACTTCCAGATTCCCAAGCACCAAAGTGTGAGGGAGCTGTGGGACTTGTACGAGCGGAAGAAGACATCGGGTGGGGACTGTGTGGTGCACTTCTTGACTAGCAACACGGTGGATGGCTTCAGACGACTGAGTCTGCATCATGCATTCAGCATCAGGGCGCAGGCTTTTCGGGACTACTTTGTGGTGTGGACCAGGCAGGAGCCATCTCCACAGGCCTTGCAGCTAGATGTTGCCGCGGGATGGAAGTTCAAGGTTGCACTTCAACCTTCCCATCAGTCGATAAAACTGTACACCATCTGCTTCTACTGTGACAATGGCAATCCCACACGAATGTTCCTGGGAACTCATCCTCTCCCTCCCAACACGAAACTCTTTCCTGATATGACATGGAACTTGAACAAAAAGAACATGAGAATGCCTTTTATTAAGAAGGTTACTAGTGAGGGAGTGGAGAAAATGATCCAAGAGAAAGGATTTTGGAAACTGGAAAGCTTCATAATGGCTGCACATGAACTGGGTAAAAATTTCAATTTTGGATGGGAAGCATACCCAAAAGATATCACTCCAGAGGAAATATACATGAGCAGGATGAGCAACGGGACATGGCTGGGATACATTGGTGAACTTATAAAAGGACACGCAGATTCAATAGTAGCCCTTTACCAAGCAGACTCCATGACGCATGTCAACTTTGCATTTCCCTTCTTCTACACTGGATTCTCTTTCACTCGGGCACATGCTGGCCCGGTCTGGTCCTGGCAGACCATATTCTGGCCCTACTCGGCCCAAGTCTGGCTCTGCATCCTGTTCGGAACAGCGATCGGCATCCTCTCGGCCTGGCTCCTCCTGAGAAGGAGGTCCCTGTTCGACCCTGACTGGGAAGGGCCCCCCAGTCCCCTGGCCTACGTGTGCCAGTACCTCCTCCAGTCCTTCCTGGAGCAGCTTCCCAACCGGGAGGTCCCTGCAGGAGATGCATTCCGCACCTTCCTTGCCTTCTGGCTCTTCCTGGCCATGGTCATCACCTGCGGCTACCAGGAGGCAGTCTTCTCATTCGTGGCCATCCCCAGGAAGGAAGTGCTCCCTGTGACCTTCGCTGAACTGCTGGACATGGAGTACGAGATCGGCGCTGAGAACATCAACGGACTTGCATATGCTGTGTTCCTGCGAGACTTGGACCTTCCACTGCACCAGACCATCAAGGAGAGGATGGTGCTGTACTCGACATACGACGAGTGCATCACGAGGTGCTCTCAAACCAAGGCAGCCTGCCTCGGAGTGCAAAACTTCTTGAAGCTTAAGCTGTTGATGTTTACCGACCTGCTTGGACGCATCCAATATTTTGACAAGACTGAAGTTGCCATCAACATATACTCAGGATTAGCATACCTGAAGGACTTTCCATCCTTCATGGCCTTCAGTCAGGGCATGTCATACATGTTTGAGGGAGGGTTCTTCCAACAATACATGGACATGGAAGGTTACATGAATCTCCTCCAGTCTGTACACAATTTTGAAGCCAACGCAGCTGACAGCAATATGGGTGATGACGAGGAAGAAGAGGGGAAGCCGCTAACCAAAGAAAAATTGTACGGTCCTTTTGGACTAGTAGTAGCAGGATGGGTCATCAGCATCCTTGCATTCTGGTATGAAAGCGCAAAGAACGCTGTGGTCAGTTGCCTTTCCACGTGCAGGACTACAAGTGCGACCTTGGAAGCTCCATCAGTTACGGATCCTTCAATGACCTTCCTGCCATAAACACTGCAGCATTAACACGAGGCACAAGTTAATCACTGTAATACTGGGAATTGTAAATATTGAAACAAATAAAAAGTGTGACCGATATAGAGGGCACGCCGTAATAACATCAACAAACTTCTGAGGTGATATCCTGGGAAACAGAGGATTACTTTATATAGGAGGTCTTTGAACTCGGCAGCCAAATCACTAATAGGACTACAGGGTGTTTCTTATATGCTGGCTGGTTGGCAGCGTATCATTAGGTATTGCAGTTCATATTTCAGAGCAGGAAAAGAGCAACTTGCCACACTTTTTGAGTCACATGGGTCTAGCACTAAGAAACATGGGAATTAGGGAGAAGTCAACTGACCTACTGATTACTGCAGACTACTGACCTGCAAAATGTTGAGGTGCCCAAACTCTGCAGCCTGGTGCATTGCAGTGCGTCCCATCCCGTTCCTGGCTGCCAGGCTCGCACCACTGCGGACCAGGATGGCAACTGCATCCAACTTGCCATTCTCGACGGCATCATGAAGAGGTGTGCCTCCAGAAGCACCCCGCACGTCCAGTGACGCACCAGCCTGCACCAGCATGGTCGTTAGGTCAACATTGCCTTGCCAGGCTGCCTCATGCAGTGCTGTTCTCCCCCTTCGATTAGACGCATCCAGTGAGGCTCCACCCTCAATCAGGACGGCCACACATTCCAGCCGTCCCTGCCAGGTCGCAACATGCAAAGGTGTGTCACCAGTCTCATTCATTGCAGATGGGTCAGCACCAGAGGACAGCAGCACTCGAAGGCAATCAGGATGGCCATGTAAGGCTGCACAGTGCAAAGGGGTGAGGTCACGCTCCATTCGCAGGTCAGGGGAAGCCCCGTTGTCCAGAAGCAGTTGCAAGCATGAAGCATGCCCACCAATGGCTGCCTGGTGGACAGGGGTTGAAAGGTCAGGGCCATGATGCGCTGAATGGTCGCACCCTCTCTCCAGCAGCAGCAGCGTGGGACCATCCTGCCCCAGTGAGCAGGACAAGTGCAAGCATGAGTCCGGGATGGATTCTCCAGAAGAAAGGGAGTCCAGCAGGGAGGTCAGAAGCTCAACGTTTCCAGACTGAATTGGTTCCAGAAGGTCACTCGAGTCAGGTTCATCCACTGGCAAGTCAGATTCCACTGCAAGGGTTGAGCCAGTGCTACCAAAAGAAAATTCAGTAAATGCTCAGCAAAACAATCCATAATTACTGTAAAGACTGTGCCACAAATTCAAGTGGTCAGGAAGCGGAGAGGAACAGCCTCACCTCTCCCTGTTTGGAAGATCGGAGAAAGGACTCCTGAGCCACTCTTCCACCTGCGTGTTGCCCTCCTCCATGGCCAGGTCAACAGGTCGCTTCCCCTCCAGATTCCTGAGGTATGGGTCATGACCTGAGTCGACTAATATGGATGCAATCAGCAGGTTGTTGTTTCTTGCAGCCAGATGCATGGGTGTCTCCCCATCTGCATCCGTCGGCTGCACCTGGCAGCTCAGGTGCTCCCCAAACAGCCAGCGAAGGACCTCGGGATGATCAAACTCCGCTGCCAGATGGACCAGGGTCTTCCCTTGGTGGTCAGGGTCCTCTGGGTCCACAACCCTGTCTCCGTCTTAATTGCAGAAGAAGGAAATGCCATCACTTCCCTGCTATGCTTACCTCGCCCCACATTCCAGCTATGCGTACCTCCTTCTTTCATGAAGTGCGACAGGAGTTCAAGATGACCCCACCAGGCAGCCAAGTGGACAGCGGTGCATCCCTTCTTGTTACGCCACCACCACTGCGAGCCAGCCTGGACCAGAAGGCGGACACACTCAACATGGCCTCCCTCCACGCACTCATGAAGGGCTGTGTTGCCAGATTCCCCTGCGCGCATGGCCAATACCTCCGCAGATGGCTTTATAAAATAAGAAGTACGATTAGTCACGTCCAATGTCCACGGAACATGTCATAAAAGCATCAGTACCTTTTGCTGCAGCAGCATTGCGAGGATGTGAGCATGTCCCTGCCTGGCAGCCAAGTGCAGCGCTGTCATTCCCTGCGAGTCAGTCACTCCGACCTGCTGGCTGTCCCCTTTGTCGAGAAGGACTGTGACGCATTCAGGGTGACCTTCCAAGGTGGCCAGGTGGAGGGCAGTCTGCCCCTCTGCATCACACAGGGTTGGGAGGCGGACGGTGCACTCTCCCGGGCCCAGGTCATCCAGGATCTGAGCCAGCTGGGACGAGTCACCCTCAGAGCTGCAGCGGAGGACCTCATCCAGAACCTGCAATAATACACGCAACTCTTAGGTTTAATGCAAATTAACTCAGGAAAAATTTACTCCGGTTTACCTCTCCCCACCACGAAACCATCCAAACAGCTAGAGGTCAAAGAAGGAATTTGACTGTCCTGCTTTGTGACAGGTAGATAATATATTATTTTTAAAATACGTAATTCTGTTCACAAAATATTGTGAATCCATGACTCACTTTGAAGGATCGTTACGGAAAATTTACTGTGGAGTTCTCCCGCCATGTGCAGCATCTCTTTCATCTAGTTATGAGTAATGTAACAGTCAAAGTGACTTTTTTAGCTTTTTAAATAATGCCATTGCCCCACAATGGCAAGACAGTTTGCCATATTAAATTTGAATACCATTCCTATTAGCATTTTTTTTAAACACTCATATGCATCTTGTTCTACCTAGCCTCTCTCTTGTTCTACCCTGTTACCTTTTCTACTTGAGATCTCAATGACAATGCCTGATGCAAGATCTCAATGATGTGTAGACTACTTTATGGCAGCCTCTAATTATTAGAGGAAATAGTCCTTCACATGGCCAGTAATTTCTGTGAGGCAAGGCTGCATAAATGAGACCATTTCAATGTGACGTCACATGTGCACATCCTCATCTGGAACATATGACAGTTGCTTGCGCTAATTGCACACTTCCCACCAAAGACAGCCTCAGCAACAACTGTCAAGATATGGTTACACAGCTGCTTGTCTGCAACTCTTAATTAACAAACTCCTGCTTGAGTTTTTTTTTCGAATGAGTGCAGCATAGCGCCAATGCTATATGTTTTATGCCATGTTTTGTTGACTTTTGTCACCAGAATGTCCACAGAGTCAGAGAGAAGTTTAATAAAAGTTACCGTGCTGACAGCCCGCATGACATTCTGTGCCCTCACGTCCTGGAGCGGAACTGCATCTTCGTCGTCGTCCTCGCCTCCTTGCTGCTGCCCAGAGTCCTTCTCCGGAATGTACGAAGCAGAGGCTGCCGCTCCCATCCTTCAGCAGTTGTTGTCGTTGTAGTTCCTCCAATAAGCAACAACCCTGCAAATGATCAAGTTGAGTCAAGTATGATGGTCATCGTCCACTCCTGGGCATTATTCCCAGCAGGGCTTCCATCGCCGGCGACTCACCCTCCCTCCCTCCCTGGGAGAAGACCCCGCCTCGTTCCTATGGATTCATCTCTCGTCTTCTTTTTGCTGCTGCATTTTTTATGTCTCTTTTTTTCTCTCTGGTAATTTGGCACGTGTCCTCCCAATCAATGAAATGTACTTGGGAATATATATCGATATACTCCCCACCATGCCCACAGAGTATCGATACTAGGGCGGCACATCGATTCTCCTTCCTTGTGCTTGTGACGCACTTTTGCCCAATCATGTGGTCACCGTGACGACTGGTGACGCCCGACGTCCACCATGGTTCCAGGAATCACATATGCAACCATGACTATTTCATTACGGCTTTTCTTTTCTTCCTACCGGACCGTGCCGGACCGGCATGTTTTTTTGGGCCATGTTTGCGCTGGCTTGAGTGCGCATGCGTGCAGCTAATGATTTTCGCCGATGCGCGCTCTACCTGGCGGGCAAACTGACCAACTACTGACCATGCGGCGCCCAAATCTGACTTAAACAAATATGGCCGTGAACAGCGCTTGACTGCAGCTGTCACTATAAACGCACAGTATAATCGATCAGAAAATGGGCATTGTTGTGAGGCTATTTGGCACATAAAATGGCAAAAGCATAAAATTCAAATGAAGTCCGGCCGTGAGTGGGCATTCCGATAAGATGAGCGTGGGGGACTGGATGAAAGATGTCGCCCCGGTGTTTGAAGCTGCCTGCACCCTTCCTCCTCCCTCTTTGGGTCCTTTACGAGGTCTCTGGTCGCAGTCGGAAGTCGGGAGGTGAGTGAGCTCCTCAGCTTTGTGCCCCTGCCCCGCCCGCACTCCGGCCCTCCCTCTGCCCCTGGGTGCATCTGTCGATTCGGTAAGGCCCAAGGAAGGGATCGGTGGTCGGATCGGCCCCGTGCAGCTAGGTCCTAGGGAGAAATGGGCGATTCAAATGCGGGTTCCATTGTGTGTGTGTGGAAGCCGGGAGGGGAGGGGGCAAAAAAAAAAAAGTGGGGGGCGAAAAAGGAAGATGGAGGGCTGGGCAGCCACGCCGTTTTGAATATTCCATATTCCAGACGTACGGTAAAGGGAAGGAGGGAAGGAAAAAAGGGCGGACCACACGGGTATAGGGGAAGAAGAGGAACCAGGATCGGCCGGGCTTGGGGGAGAGGCGACCCTTGGGAGTGGGGTGCATTCGGGCGATTCCTTTGTCTCACTAGTGTAGGCTAGGCTTACTTTGTGTAGACGCTTCTTGGTGGGTGATTGAATGGCATGGGGCGGGTTCCATTTGGGTAAGGAGTTTCATCTTTGGTCTTTTGTGCCATGTGTGGGTTAAATTTTTTTTAAATTGGGATAATCTGGCCGCAGCTATGAAGTATGCTCAAGATTTTCCAGGTGTTGCACAGTCAGGAGTAAATCAGCTGTACATTTAAAAGTATTGGGCAATCCCCCTTGATTATCTGAATCACGCCGAAAAGAAAAGAAAGGAAGAAAAAAAGCGGACAGTGTTACTTTCCATGGGGGAGGCACTTTATTGCAGTGTAATTTTTTATGGTCAGTTGGTTACGTGACCACAGTTCTATTGCAAAAGGTTTGTTCTTGTAACGCAAGAGTTCAGGAGTAATCAGGGCATGAATACAAGAGAAGCTGCCATTTCAGCAGTTAAGATCATGACAGGTTATTCAACAGTAATTGGTGGCATATATTGTTTTGCTTTGCATTTTCAACTTGCCTATGAAGTGAAGTATGCAGCGTTGGATAATATTCAGTGCACTGGAGGGTTGAACTCATTGCAATCTCACTTTTCGTACATGCCTTCTGTGCTGCCAACCATTATCAAAAGTCAAGGACATTTGGCCAGGGTTCACTGACCAGATACACTTCTTGACCTTGTAGATTACTACTTATGTATGATCATTATTCACTGTAAACAACTGGTTTCATGAATGTTTTTATCACCTAACCTGTGCTACATGCTGTGCTTGGTATACTAATGGCGTGAAGGCCTCCTCATTAAGTTACAAGCAAGGCTTTTGTCATGAGATGTAAGTGGGCAACTTGCAAAGGGCAATGATGGGATAAAGCCTGCATTTCCATAAAAAGGAGATGATTACAATTATTCCTCCCCGTCTTTTGCAGATTTACCAGTGACAGTCTAGTAAAACTTGTATCTGAGATCAAGAGTTGAGGTTGGCCATGGTAAATCCTGACCGAGGTGGTGAACTGGAGGTGGACAAGATGGAGGTAGTAGGGGAAGGAGTGGTGGAGTCCAACAGCAAAGGAGTTGTTGTTGGGTCCGGAGATGGTGATTCTCCCATGAGCGGACAGCCCTTTGCCTCACCTTCTTCTCCGCCGCCGCCTCCTGCTCCTTCTGGCTCAACCACCCTCCCGCCCGGTGGTGACGGAGGAGGCCTGGGGGATGGAGGGGGAGGGGCTGATGGCACTGCCCCTGCCACAAACAGCGGAGACGACGTGAACATCGACGAGATGACTTCCCGCGACTACTATTTTGACTCGTACGCTCACTTTGGGATCCACGAAGAGATGCTCAAAGACGAGGTCCGCACCCTCACTTACAGGAACTCCATGTACCACAACAAGCATCTGTTCAAGGTGAGCCACTGCCTGCTTCCTCTTTGAGTGGCTCATAGCTAACCCATGTGTAATAAATAATCATTGGTTGGGGCAATTTAATTAAAAAGTGGCACCACTTTATTTCAGGACAAGATCGTTCTGGACGTCGGCTGCGGTACTGGCATCTTGTCCATGTTTGCGGCAAAGGCTGGTGCGAAGGCAGTGTATGGCATAGAGTGCTCCAACATTGTGGAGTTTGCCAAGAAGATTGTGGATCAGAACAACATGGGTGACGTGGTGCACATTGTCAAGGGCAAGGTTGAGGAGGTGCAGCTGCCCGTGGAGAAGGTGGACATCATAATCTCTGAGTGGATGGGCTACTGCCTCTTCTACGAGTCCATGCTCGACACCGTCCTCTTCGCCAGGGACAAGTGGCTCCATCCTGATGGGCTCATGTTCCCAGACAGGGCCACCCTCTTTGTGTGCGCCATCGAGGACAGGCAGTACAAGGATGAGAAGATCAACTGGTGGGATAATGTCTATGGGTTCGACATGAGCTGTGTCAGGAAGGTTGCCATCTCCGAGCCACTTGTAGATGTTGTTGATCCAAAGCAGGTTAGCCGACAACTCCCTTTTCGCTATTTAGTTTAAAAACTTAATTTTGGTCCTGGTCAGTCTCATCAGGTTAGGCTTTTCAGCACGTGCAGTACAATTGCATGGGATTGGAAGTGTGAATTTTGAAGTTGCACAGTATGTGCTTGAATATACCTCCCATTACTTAGCAAGCGTGTAGTGGCTCGTGCCCTAG
Organism: Catajapyx aquilonaris; assembly: GCA_000934665.2. Taxonomy (NCBI): domain Eukaryota; kingdom Metazoa; phylum Arthropoda; class Diplura; order Dicellurata; family Japygidae; genus Catajapyx; species Catajapyx aquilonaris. The sequence continues at coordinate 12,799 of JYFJ02004613.1, read as the reverse complement.
TTTTCATACAGCAGTATCTAGCCGTTTACCTCTTTGCGCTATGTACCACTATTGTTTTAACATTGTTGTAACCTCAATTGTAGGAAACAGGTCCACAGTTCCATTGCAGCTTGACTCTCGTGGTGTCTGTCATGGGATATCGGCAATGTCGGTTAACCTAATCTGCCCTCCCCAGGTTGTGACAAACTCCTGTCTACTGAAGGAAGTGGACTTGTACTCAGTGAAGAAGGAGGACCTCAGCTTCGAGGCCCCGTTCCACCTGCAGGTACGTCGCAATGATTACGTGCAGGCGCTGGTCACGTTCTTCAACATCGAGTTCACCAAGTGCCACAAGCGCATTGGATTCACCACTGCCCCCGAGGCCCCGTACACCCACTGGAAGCAGACCGTCTTCTACTTGGATGACTACTTAACTGTGAAGAAGAACGAGGAGATCTATGGCGTCTTCTCCATGAGCCCAAATGCGAGGAACAACCGGGACCTCGACTTCAGCATTGAGGTGGACTTCCGCGGTGACTTGTGTGAGATGCAGCAGTCCAGCCGGTACCGCATGCGCTGATTTGGCTCGCGTCTGGTTTGGGGTTGGCAGTTGTGGAATGGTGGTTGGCCATCCCCCTCCCTCCCTCCTTTTATTTGGTTTGCGGAGGCCTCCCACTGGAGGACCTACCCTTCTCTCCCATTCGATTTGTTAATTGCTGGTCTGCCCCCCATTTTTCGTGTGATTTTTAAGGCTGCCCTGGGTGTGGTTGGTTTTTCTTTTACATATGTACCATGCGCATAGGTCACGTTCCCTCCTCCACCCCCCAACACATGTGAGTGAGATTTGGTTGGCAGTGATCTGACCCGAACTGGACTTGTCCCCCCGCACCACTTGATTTGTGAGCAAATGCTGATCTGTGCCATTCGTAAGGCCCCCTCGTTTTCATATGGTGACTCATTGTGGGCCTTCCTCGTTCCGTGGCCTCCCTCAGCATCCTGTACTCGGGTGGATTAAGGGCATGCTGTTCAGATTGCCCACTATTGAGTAAGGCCTATTTTTCACCAAAGAAAGTGTGGGTGGGTGGCCCACTTTGGTTGATAGTTTGCTGAAGAATTAGGCAGCAGTGACCTCCGACCCACCACTTTCTGGTATGAATGCTGCACCCAATTTTGTCGACCCCGCAACGCATCCCGCTGAGATCTAGCTATGTTTAGAAATGTTAAGAAAAATGTGTCCATTGGGGGGGATGGTCTGCCATCCAAAGTATTTCCGTGTCTGTTCAGTCTTCCCAGACAGCTTCGAATCATGTAGCTCCACCCCCGTATCCACAAGGGGATTAATTAAGGAATAAACCTGGAAGAAATATATACTGATAAACGAAGCCAGAGGGAGACGATATGTCATAAAACCTAAAGGTGACTTGTAAGAGTCGTAATTGCTCGTCTCATTCTTTTAGGGTTTTTCCCTGTGATTTGTTGCTTTTTTTCTTTCCGAGTACCTTGTATTTATGCTGCTGACATGTGCAAGGGGTTATTGTTGTACGCCTAATTATCCCACGAAGCTCTTGGTTCCATCCCCCACCAGTCGTGTAAATCACATGTCCTGTTTTTTTTCTCTCTCTTTATCTCTTTTTCGTATTAAACTCTTACACGTCCAAGTTTTGTAGCCGCAGTGTTTCATTCTAGTTCCAATGCTCCAGTCACTTGCACCTTGTAGGACAGGTGGTATAAAATGGAGGTTCTTCTGTACCAACAGGAAGCCAAATCTGGAGCTTTCAACACATCTGACCTGAAGTATAGCAGTAATTATTATGGGTCAGACTTTCGCCATGGACCAGGACACGTGCACTGGCCAAGGTCTTCTGCACTCGAGCTTGATAGCGTGAAACTGATGACGTCAAAATGACATAGGCTGGGTTTGCCTGGAGGCCAGGCATGTTTGGGGAAATATATGGTGCTGTAATATATTCATCTCGGCGTAATAACTGATGGATGCTGCTGCAGTATTAAGGCCCATTCACACAGGCCGTTGACGCCGCGGACCAATCATCAAACATTGGTGAGGTAGGATTGGTCCGCTGCGTCAACGCGACCAAATACCAAAACCATCGATGGCCTGTGTGAATGGGCCTTTATGAGGACAACCAATGCTACAGACACCCTCTGCATGCTGCAAAAAGTTCCTTGGGGGGTGGTTAGGACTTTGAATGTTGATGGGGCAAAGTAACTGGAACACAACAAGTGGGGCATGGTGTCAATGCCAGGTTAGTGGAGCGGAGACAGCTGATGATAAGCACCAGGCCCGCACTACTTTGACCTGTGTTGCCATACATGCTATTTTCAGTAGAAGTCAGGAGTGTCCTTGACGTACAGCACATACAGTCAGCTGCTGTGGCACAATCGGGAAGATGCATGGATTAATTAGAATAATTAATAATACTCGCTCCATTAGTGCTGGGCAACTGTTCCTTTCTGGTGCAGTCAGGGGAATAAGTGACAGTTCAATTCCTTCAAACACAACTTGCTTGCAGCTATCGAAAAGCATGTAATAGCGATACTCTCGCAGCCTTCCAAGTTTCTCTGGATGCAAGTGAGATGGTTTTCGTTGGCATTGTTTGTTGCCATCCATTTCCATTCACTGCCATGTCATTGATGAAGCGAGGGTTGCGGCAGAAGAAGAGGTCAAAGAGTGAGTGGACCTACCCCAACGTCTCCCTTTATCAGTTTTGTGGCTGTCCTTGGCCGTCACGGGTCAAGTCCCAAAATCTCCCAACACGTCACTGCCAATGGCGATGGGAAGTTTATAAAGCGACTTCCCGAGAGTCATCCATTTCAGTTGGTCCTTGGCACTCATCCTGAACTGATCTCCCTGTACGTATGTGACGACAGTGGAACAGTGTATTACGATGGCTGCGTGTAGTGCACAGCAAAAGGATGCCTTGGCCAAGGTATGTGGGAAACTTCTTTTGAAATCCTAGTTGCATGTGGTAAATCAATTGCATGTCATTTCACTGAGCCTGCCCTACTCTTACACACAGTGTGTAATGCATTGCAGTTTAAACGCTTAATTGCTGATGTTGTACAACCATCTCAAAATGATGATTACTTGCTGAAGTGGCTCAAAGGTGAGTAGTCTCGCCTGCACAAGAATGGTACAGTATGTATGGAAAACAGCATTTCCAAGTCCGCATCTTTTCTTGAACACATTGCATCTTCATTGCAGCGAGAAATTATGACTGTCAGAAAGCTGAACTGATGTTCCGAGAGGTTTGCTGTATCACATCACTAATCACATTTTGTGCGGGTACTTGTCAGGAACTATAATGCAATGTTTTTTGCGTCACTATCATTTCAGTCGTTGCATTGGAGAAAGAAGGTCAAGGCCGATGACATATTAATGTGGAACCGTCCAGAGGTCTTGGAAAAATACTACCCTAGAGAAATTGTTGGCCACGATCTGGATGGATGCCCAGGTAAGAATACCGTGTGTATTGTCTGAGCAGAACCATCTACTCTGCACTAGACATGAAACTTATGATACTCTTTCCCTCTTTGATCTAGTGTGGCTCCTGAATTACGGCAAGATGGACATAAAAGGTCTGGTGCAGTCTGTAGGCCTGGAGGATATGCTGCGCCAGTCCATCCTCATCTTGGAGCAGAGCAGGAGGGAGATGGCGGCACAGACAAATAAGCTGGGGAGAACAATTTCCCGGCACATCACCATAATCGACATGCAAGGATTCTGCCTGAGAGATTACCTGTACAAGCCATGTGAGACTCATTTGCTTCGATTTGCACAACAACCACACTATGGTGGGTTGTAATAATGAGGAATAACTTTGCTTTACAGCTTTGAAGTACCTGTGTGAGGCAGCGAAATTAACTGACGATAATTATCCAGAGATTCTCAAGAAGTGCTTCGTAATAAATGGTGAGGCGATTTTCGTTGGGGTTATTGTTTTGAAATGTTGATGGCTGGTTGCAGCTCCTAAGGCATTTGCTGTGGTGTATAATCTGATGCAACCATTCATGAGTGAGAGGACCAAGGCAAAGGTGGAGGTGTTCAATTCCGACCGCTCAAAGTGGCTGCCCGCACTTTTGAATCTCATTCACCACGATCAGCTTCCCAACCACTTGACGAGGATGAGAGGAGAAGGAGGAACTGGAGTGACCACACTCGGAAGTATTTCTTGTTCATCTCAAGTTAGTTCAGGATCATTCTAAAATTGCTTACTGTCCCGCATTCCTTACTGTTTCTCGTAATGCCTCTGCATGAGTAGCTGCATTCATTTCACCTAGCTTTCTATGCAGGGTAAAGCGGGAGAGAAGCAGCCCGCCAAAAGCAATTGCACGAATCAAAAGAAGAATGTTTCATTTGAAATTCCTTTCACCTCAGTTGTGATTGCAAAAGGGGAACATTTCAGCTTGAAGTATGACGTAACCGTTGCCAATTCCTATTTGAAGTAAGTGAACTGTGAAGCCTGCAAAGATGTCACTTTGAAAGCTCTTGTGTAATTAATTATTGGCAGGTGGGCATTTAAAACTGAATCGCATGACATTGGCTTTGTGGTTCGTCGTAACAGTGGCAACGCATTTGATGATGTGGCACCATACAGAAAAGTTGACAGCCATGTCTCGCTGATGGAAGGAAAGACTGATCTTTTGGAGTGTGGTGAATGTAAGATGCTTATTTTGAAACTGATGTGTGCTGGGGCAGGATGGTCCATTATTTAAATCACTTGCGTTTCATGTTCCAGACACACTCACATTTGACAACAGCTACAGCTTGATGAGAAGCAAATGCGTGTCTTTTAGGGTTGAATTGATTACTCCATAGCGGAAGCCTGCTCCTCGAAGCCCACTATAACCAAGACTGCATATTTTAAGACTACCAGTTCAATACGTATTGTCGTAATGCTTCGATTCATCACTCATCCGTGATATCTCATCGGCCATTATCATGGGTCTTTGAGTAAAAGTACCAATAAGTCATGTGTATACAACTGAATGAATAAAGGTGCAAGGAATCTGGACATTTCTACTAGTTAACCTCTCTATGTTTTGTCAATTTGCACATGGTAAAGCTGCGTTTACATGTGTGCGATTTGAAGGACAATGTTGAAGCGATGTCGTCACTGAGCGAAAAGACCAATTGCTTGGGGCGAAAATGTATATTGTTACCGCAATTATTGTTACTTCTGCTCTGCAATGACACCACTGCAACATCGCCAATCAAATTGCTCACATGTAAACGCGGCTTATTATGGATTGATAGACCTCATCGAAACTGAACACCGACACGAGAATTAATACTGCTGGCACAAACAGTACGACACTACCAACTGCTCAAGCACACATCGTAGACCAGGTTTCGGTGTGCGTCCACATACCTCAGTGGTGTGTAAATTGGTGTTCAGTAATAATATGCATGCTGCTCTGGACATGATCAAGCTGCCAACAAAGAATACATCAAGGCAGAGCTTCATAACAGACGGTATGAGTTAATAATTTGCACAAGACCATTTATAGCTTCCTGATAACATGAATGCATGTACTTGGGCGCCTTCAGTTTGCCTACAACGTTGACGGGCTCTAGTAGTATACTTGTATCAGGCTAACAGCAGCACTGAAGGCTGGGCCAAGTGGCCAGGGATCTCCGGCATGGATAGTCTATTTCAGCAATAGCCCCATTTATTTTTGAAAAAGCACAGGAAGTCAACAGCATTATTTGACGGGGAAAGGCACAACACATGCATCGCAATATATTGCAACCTTGTAAAGAGAGAGGAAATTAGTAGGCCTCCCTTGACTCTGCCTTTAGCCTTTAGCCTTTATTGTGACTTATTGAGCGTAACCTCATCCCCATCTACCCTCACTCGCAACTGTGACCCCACTAAAGGTGAGGGGACACCGGGACAGCAGGGTGTCCCAGAAGTCCAGTTGATGCTTGAAGCATAGTACATTCTCCCGCAAGCACATGTCCTGGCTGTGAATTAGTACGGCATTCCTCTCTCCCCATTCCTTGAGGCCTGAGTTGCCTCTGCTCCCCTTAAAATGATGATATGGTGCCCAAACTGTCACCATCAAAACATGGCTCGTGCGCAGTGTTGCAACGACAGTCTACATGGCAAGCGTGCATATTAATTTGAGATGAGGGTACTGCATGGTGCATGCACTGCAGCTCAGCGAGGGCTTATTCTCAGGGTGTGCACATTTATTAGCGGTACGTACTACCAGCGATACACTGTACGGCGGCATATACTGTATCATGCAGTATACGATATACTGAACCTTTTATTATTGCCGCGAGAGGCGCGAGTGAGGCTAGTAGATGGCCGACATCTTGGCGCCTGACGTCACTGCTACGGGATTGGATGAGAGGTAGTGGCAGAGTGCCGTGACGTCATTCTGGCCAATCAGCTGTCGAGGAAGGGAGGGAAAGCTGGCGCCCAAATTCATCCCTTCCTTCTTCTCGTCGACGGCCTCGAACGGATCAGACGCGCTGGGCTGCGCTGAGGTCAGCCACCCCCTCCCCGGGGGGGGGTCTACTAGGGGCCAGTGAACTCGGGGGGGTCGATGGCCGTAAGCGGGGCAGACGACTGTCAACCTCCCTTGACATCGGGATGAACCTAGCTGGGGATGAACCCTGGGACAATCAAAGTACGTAAGTAGGTCACCCCCTCTTTTTTTTTTTTCGCAGCCGAGGTTTGCCCCAACTCCGGTTGTATATGTCGCTGACATAGTAGTAGAGCTCGGGGCCGAACTCGGAGAGGTGCTCGGAGAGGTGGGCAGGTGCTAATAATAATGGGATGGGGGCTGGTGTGCGAGGCTAATATAGTCCCGAATCACAATGAAAAGTTGGCGCCACATTGAAGTATCGTATCGAATGGGGAGGAGGCTAGGACCGTAGTTGAGCACAGGGGCGGCCACGCTTAGGTTTACTCATAGGGCACGCGCTCATTATTTGCCAAACGGCGATACACTGCGCCACTAATTAACGTACGCCAGGACACTTTCACATACGATCATGTGGTACTATATGTACGGTAGCTGAAACATGTTTAGGTTTGTTCCGCTTCAATGGGCTGTGAGGGATCCAAGATGGCCGGCATCACTTGGCGCCAAAATGATGACGTCGGGGCCACGGGATTGGATGAGGGCTAGTTTCGTCATGCCGATGAGCCAATGGGCGTCGAGGAAGCGGCAGATAAAAGCTGGGGAAGGCGCCCAAATTGTCTCCTTTCTTCGACGAGGTCTCCGGCTGATAGGACGTATACGCGCTGCTGTTTGACGCTTCTACAGACCCGGGGCCAATAAGTTACCTCTGGGTCGGTGGTCGTCGACAGCTGGGCAGGCGACGACTATCTATCAACCACCCTGGGCCACAAGAGGTAACCTCCGGTAACTTTTTTTCCCCCCCGCAGCCGGGGCTTTGCCTCAATGGGGCTGGAGTATTGTTTCGCGGACATCGGTATACTCGTACAGCTCGGGGCCGGACTCGGCGAGATTTGGCCAGCTTGGAAATTATTCCCAGTGCAGGTGCTAATAAATGGGGGTCTGGTTGCGCGAGGCTAGTCTCGCATCACACACAAAAAAGTTGGCGCCATTGAAGTCGAATGGGGAGGGTAGGATGCTGCTAATAGGAAGGACGCCATTTTCATTCCATAAGATGAATTATTACAAGATGGAGGGCATGGGACGAGACTGGTACATCTCCGGGTTTCCTGGTTGGCCCCGGGGCAGCCCATTGGGTTAAGCAAAGTGCGCTCATGATGAGGTTTACTCATATGACACACGCCTTTTTTTTTCTCAACGGCGCATTAGACTACATTACATGCCGTGTGTTTTTCATACACTAAGCTCACATCCGCATTGTCAAAAATTGTTGCCTCCCTGACAGTAGTGAATGAGGAGATGGAGAAGGTCCTTCCGAGAACGACTAAAAGTTGGCGTTATTAGAAAATCATGCTGCACCAATAATGACGCAAACAAGCCGCGGCATTTAACCTGGTATATTGATATGAGCTAAATTTTGAAACGCACGGTACAGTAGATCAGTGCATTACCTGGCATTACCGCGATTTTTATGCCAGTGATTGATGATTGATCAGGGTGAGCAGAGTGTTGTCGTGTGCCCCATGTCGGGGTCAACAGGTCATCCCAGGCCGGTAGCTAACTAAGATTTATCTGTTGCCATTTCAGATGGGACATACACACCTACCGAGATGTGCAAGTTTTTATTATGCAACGTCTGGTTTTATCCCACTTAAACTTTACCCAATTTACAGACTTGAGAAAGGGGTTCAAATTAAATGCGCGGATGGGGNGGGGGGGGGGGCTGGTTAATTGAGTCATCTGACTGTGCTGCATTGCACTGGATAAGGTCTGCGCACATGGAAAATTGTGATGGTAAAATTATGGGATTTAAAAAATCAAGTCAAGTTGAAACGTGTGAGTGCAGCTGCCCTCGAAAACTGATGCCGCATTTTTTATCAGGTCTGAACATGACTAAATGGGGAGGGGGGGAACAAATAAAGCAGCTGGTGTTCTGCTAATGAGTCGAGTTATATACAGTATTTAGCGGTCAAATACTACTTAGGTCCATCCTTGGGTCCATCGCAAGGCGATTAAAAAAATAAAAAAATTTCGACGCCATTGAAGCCCCCACTGGTTACATTGGGCCCATTTGTTCTTTTTGGTTGTAATAAATGCTTGGGGGTCGATTTTACTATTGCGTTGCTATTTTGTGATCCTGTACTGGAAAAGTCGCGTAAATGAAATTGAACGAGGTAGTCAATAATTGGTGTATAGATAACAGAGGCGGGGAAAAAGCAAGCTCCAAAAGTGCACAAGATACACAGCAACAAGCTCAAGCGTCTACAGGCGGCAGCATTGTTGACTTTCTTATACTTTGAAATCAATCTCCACTGATTTAAACATCAGGACTTTTAGCAAATTTGTGTTACCATACCATAATGTGAAAAATGTTTATGGACAAATTATCAGCTTACAATCAAGTTCTTCCAAAGCGGAGCATCATTACACACCAAGGGTAATTTTCTTATCACGAGACAAAGAAAAAAAAAAAGCTTGCAAATATAGCATTTAAAATAATTGAGCAAGATGGCCAGGATAAATGCGGAGGACACAATTATCGGTATAGGCTTGTAAATATGTCTTGTAAATCGAAATTATGCAGCCCACGTCATATGTTGCCTGCTTCTGGAAAATTAATTTCTGCCACGCTATACCGTGTGTTAACCAACTTAGCCACAACACTATATATACCTTAGACTTTTGAATTTCATTCTTGGGATATATATATGCTTGGCATCATGCGTTTTGCATGTATGCTGATACTAATAACTCCAGTGAACACTTCTTCTGATAATGCCGATATTAGTAGTATGGCGCCACCACTAATGCAATAAGTCTGATTGCTTATAGGGAAATAGCCGTCGGCGGTAGCTGAGAAGCGGAGAATGCTGCTGCATGTCATCATTATTATATAGGATTAGTAATATGTTGTGTGTTTTTCCCTGTTTTTCCCCCTTGATCCCCAGCACCCGTGACCCCTCAATTATACCCTAAACCTATACTGCTGATATTTCCTCCTGGGCCCAGGATTACACTGTGCATGGAATTTACTATTATTATCTGTCAATTGGCATTATCAGAACAATGGGTGCTTGATACTGGAGTACTACACGTTGGTTTACACTGGTTGCAAGGCGTGCTTGCGATTCCAGCATATTTGGCAACTGACCGTTGCATTAATTTCGGGAGCACTGAGATATTTACAACGACGGAGTCATTAATCTCATCATGCAATATACGAGCAGCTTGTGAGGTAAATACATTTTAGGTGCAAACTAAAAAATTTCACTCGATAAAAAAAAGTAGGATCATACCTGAAGGGAGAATTGTTTTCATCTGAAATATACGGTATTAGTTACGATGCAATTATCATGTATGTGTCGAATTATCTGACAAGTGAGTGCAATGGAGGCCAAGAATGCATAACAGCACCGGATTTATAAAAAAAAGTTTCCCGAAATGTTTCAAACTCCTATAAGTCACTTTCATTGCTGGTTTCACGTGACTTGTGCGGTAACATGAGAGTAGGCAAACAGTCGTGTTTAACTCAGGGCTGAATCTCTTTTGCCACATTTTCTATTTTCCATCAACGAAGCCTCGCTGTTAGCCTCATCAATGAATATTTTGCAGTGAAATTCATTGAACTCATTTGAAACAAGTTTTTACTGGATGCTGCATTCCTTTTCCCATTCCTCTCCTGAACGACGACGGTGATGGACGACAGACAATTTGCAGACACTTCCAGACGGTGTCAGTCGAGTCAGTGTTGCCTTTTGTGGGGCCCGGGGCCATGTTGGCCCCTGTAGATGTAGAGTCAGTGCTTCGTCGTCCGAGTCTTATCAGAGAGGACTTGGGCTGTCAACACCACCCCTGACGATCAAATCATCGAATGCGCACCAGTGTACAGGGTGTGCCGAAAAGGACCGTGGAAGACGTCTTGTATGGGTTTTCAAAACTAGTGTTTTTGGCTTCTCATTGGGATGGCTTTGACCGGATCTTAATTAGGCGCACCCTGTACCGCACTGCCACCGCTGGACGGAAGACTACATTATTCTAATCATGTGGTCATGATGTGACGGCTTGTACAGTGTCACGTGCGCCTATGCACCTCACGTGCCATTAAGCCACATGGTCACATCATCGTGCTGCATGATTATCGATGCTTCGAAGGTTGAAGGTGAGAAAGGGTTCGAAAAGGTCATCCGGATATAAGGCGGCGGTGCGAGGGTGGATTCAAAGGTGCTGTACGATGACCCCGACCATTGCTGCCCAGGTTGGCCTTTTAAACCCGAATCTTTTGCGGACCACTTGAGCTTATTCTACCGACGATATCGTAGGATGAAACCACGGAAAAAGACCCCAGCGATTTAATAGTAGGTTCATATCAGGTGGCGGACATTGCATAATTACTGCAGTGTACCGCTGAAAATTACGATACACTTAGGATTCGTCTTTGCCAGACTTAATACTATAACTGTTGTGAGGCAGAAAAGAAAATCAGGCGGACGTTGGCTGTAACTATAGCCAACATTTTTACAGTCTTTATACGTACTCGAAACCACGCTCGAAACTGATAGTCATTTTTCGTACATTAAGCACATTGTTCAAGTTGGCAACAAAGAGTAATGCCAATACGTTTGAGAGAGAGGCGCGTGACCTGGATGGATTTCAGGTCGATTTTAAGTGTACATTTCATTGCTTGATGTGTTTAATCCTGTTCAATTCCAGTTCAACACTCAGGTACGTCACTCATTATTGGGTGGTAAGAATGTTCTTGTGCTCAAGTTTCTATTTTTTATTTTATTGTTGTATAAGCAAGGCCTGGACCCTCCCTATATTATACAGCGTGATTTTGACAGAAAATCATTATTTGACCCGGAGTCTAGATTTTGAAAATATACGGTAACTATATATTTGTGCTGTATAGCTTGCAGGTAACGTGATTCAATAACAGGTGCATTGATATTCACGTTTGATTTCATCATCTGCAAGCGATATTCCAGTCACAAAAGATAATTCTCATCCTTTATTGGAGAATGAAAAGTATACTAATAATGGCTTCTCATAAAATGACTCACTTGATATTTCTATCAACAAGCTGGAACAGGAGAGATATAGGAATTTGAGCTGATAAAATGATATATGATAGGGTATATTTCAAGGAAGCTCTAAGCTTTTAAATTACTTGTAGCTTCAAAATAAGTGAAACCTTATGAAGTGACCAGTATTAATTCAACATCCTAATTGATTTCTTTCAAAATACATATAGGTCGCAACTTTTAATAAGGGAAGGTTACAATGTTGTTATTGTTTATAGATTAGAAATAGGTTCACACAAATATAGGCCTTCTCGAGTGCATTGGGTTGGGACAGGAGTCACGCGCTAATGTCAGTGTATGTATATAGGTGAAGTATGCAGGACTGTTACTTGAAAACTATATGCAAGACCCCGTTTGGATAATTATAGGGTTGTAGCAACTGAAAGGGCGCTGGGGAGAGTATTTTAAGGACTTGCTGTCAGCAAGTGGTAAGGCCAGTGTTGATGTATCTGTAAGTTTAATTGGGGATGTTGTACCAAGTAATGATGGTTGTGGGGATATTGTTAAGAAGGAAGTTGCAGCTGCTGCTTTAGGACTTAAAGTAGGTAAATCCCCTGGGGTTGATGCTATTTCTTCGGAAATTGTGAGGTGTGGCGGGGGTGATGTAGTTACTTTTTTGACTAATTTATGTAGGGTTTCTTTTGATAATGGTGTAGCTCCTAGGGATTGGAGGGATGCTATTATAGTACCTCTGTATAAGGGTAAGGGAGATGTGTGTGACTGCAAGAATTATCGTGGCATTAGTTTGTTAAGTGTACCAGGGAAAGTGTATGCTAAGGTTTTGATAGAAAGAGTTAAGAGGGTCACAAGTCAGAGAATACTGAATATTCAGAGTGGGTTTATGTCGGGTAAGAGTTGTGTAGATCAGATATTCTGTATGAGACTCGTGATAGAAAAGTATTTAGCTGTAAACAAGAAGGTTTTTGTTGCCTTTGTAGACTTAGAGAAAGCATATGACACAGTAAGTAGGGAAGGTTTGGGGGAAGTTCTGAGTCTCTATGGAGTGAAGGGCCGCTTGTTGGAGGCTGCTGTAAAGTCATTGTATGAAGAGAGTAGAGCTTGTGTTAGAACTAGTGGGGGTTTCTCTGACTGGTTTAACATTAGTGTTGGGGTTAAGCAGGGTT